>JANKOE010000008.1:44054948-44068248 GCA_026284465.1 Erythroxylum citrifolium | reverse complement strand
CTTACCGCTACTACATTAATTTGTTTTAACGGAAGTGATTTCTTTTATATTTGGTTGCAGGCGACAGCATCACCACATTTTATGATAAATCAAGGCATTATTTTAGGATATGTTATTTCGTCCAGGTGCATAAAGGTACAAAGCAAAATTGGATTTAATTGTGAATTTACCTTACCCTACAAATATTAGGAAAGTTTAATCTTCTCTTAGACATGCAGGATAGGTTCGTTAAAGATTTTTCCAAGATTACCATACCATTATCAAAGTTGTTTCAAAAAGGCATTCCATTTGACTTTGGAAAGGACTGTAAGGAAGCTTTTGATAAACTCAAGGCATTATTAACAAGTATAGCTATTATTTAGCCACCAAAGTGGGAGCTTCTGTTCGAGATCATGTAAGATGCTAGCAATTATGTAGTGCGAGCTATTTTAGGTCAAAGGATTAAAAAAACAATTTCGTGTTATCTTTTATGCTTCGAGAACATTGGAAGCCGCATAGTGCAATTATTCTAAAACTGAAAAAAAAAGGTTTTAGCAATTGTTTTTACTTTAGATAAATTTAGATCTTATTTTCTTAGCTCTAATGTTATTCTGTACTCTGGCCATGCAACATTGAAATATCTTTTAGAAAAAGGAGTCCAAACTAAGGCTGATACAATTAATTCTACTACTTCAAGAGTTTGATTTGGCAATAAAGGATTGAAAAGATGTGAAAATTTAGTACCAGATCATTTGAGTATGTTGGTAAGAGATGGAGATATTTTACCTATTTCTAAAACTTTTCTTGATGATCAGTTGTTCCGAATGAAAGGTATGGTTACATGGTACGTTGACCTTGTTAATTATTTAGTTACTAAAACTTTACCTAATTACATAACTCTAGGAAGGAAAAGATAAAAAATGAGGCAAAATATTATATTTGGGATGAACCATACTTATGGAAGTTCGACTCTGATCAAATTATAAGGCATTGTATGCCAAAGAATGAACAACATTTTGTCTTATCTTTTTGTCAAAATTATGCATATGGTGGTCACTTTGGTCCCAAACAAATTGTTAGAAAAGTTTTAGATTGTGGATTGTATTGGGAGACTTTTTTTTTTAGATACTTATGTGTTTTGTAAAAGTTATAACATATGTTAAAAGACAAGTACATTATCTCATCAAAATGAAGCCTCAAACATTAATTCTTATAGTTAAGATGTTTGATGTATGGGATATTGATTTTATGGGGCCTTTTCTTTCATCTTGTGGTTTTTCTTATATACTTTTGGGTGGTAACAAAAGCCACCAAAACTGATGATTCTGCAGTTGCTATAGGATTCATAGTGTTTAACAATTTTAATACTTATGGAATCCCATATGTCATTTTTAGTGATCAAGGAAGTCATTTTTTTTAATAAAGTCATGGCAATGTTGTTTAAAAAGTATGGAGTGCGTCATCAAGTAGTTATCACCTACCATCCCCAAAGAAATGAACAAGTAAAAGTATTGAATAGAAAGGTGAAATCTATTTTAGAAAAGACTGTAAATCCTAGTTGAAATTATTAGAGTTTACATTTAGAAGATGCTCTTTGGGGGTACCATACAACTTATAAAACATCAATAAAATGTGTCATTATCAGTTAATTTTTGGTAAAGATTGTCATTTACCGGTGGAGATTGAATACAAAGCTTATTGGGTGATGCAATATTGTAATATGGATTTAGTTAAATCTAGGGAGAAAAGAAAGTTGCAATTGCAAGAGCTAGAGGAAATAATGTTGGATGCTCACAAGAATTCGAAAATCTACAAAGAGAAAACCAAATTGTTCCATGATAATATGATTTTGAGGAAGCAATTTGAGGTGGGACAGAAAGTGTTATTATATAATTTTTGACTAAAACTTATACCAGGTAAGTTACATTTTAGATGGCTTGGCCCTTTTGTTGTCTATAATATATTTTCTCATGGTGAAGTGGAAATAAAAAGTTCATAGACTGGAAAGATTTTTAAGGTTAACAGGCATACATTGAAACCATTTTATAAGAAGATGACGGTTTCTAGTATGGTAAATATTGATTTAGAACTTTCATTGTACGAGGAGGTTTAAGAAGAACCAACTCTGTCAAGCATAACGTAGTTAAATAATTGTGATTTTCGGGAGCCAACCTAAAATATGATAGTTTTTATTAATTTTGTTTTAGTTATATATAGTTTGCATTTGATTGTTTGCAAAACATAAGGTTATTGGCTTAAGGGGGAAAGGGTCTTAAAATTCTAGAATACTAAATGTCATAAGGTGTGATCATGTCTTATGTGTAATTAAGTTGTCTGGAGTAAAGACCTCAAAATTCCATAATACTAAATCTCAAAAGGCGAGATCACGCCTTATATGATTTAGCTTTCTGGCCTTATGAGATTTAGTTTTTTGGAATGGAATCCCAAATTTCTTATCATTTTTAATTAATTTAAAAATTTAAAATTTTAATATTTAAAATAAAGTGTAATAGACACATTAATTCAAAACAAATTAAAAAATTAATAATATTATTATTAAATATTTTTTAAAAAAGAGAGAAAAACCCTAATATGTTCTCTTTTAACAAGTAACATCCCAGCAGCAACAACATCAACATCTTTTAAGCAAACAACAACAGATGCACCACACTCAAACAACAATAGAACCAGCACCATTCAAGCAACGACCCGGTGCACCCGCTGCACAATAGCAACAGCAGATGCACCATACTTCAATAGTAACACCACAAACAATGTCCAGCCAACGACTCGACGCATAATACCCACTAAAGATGCTCTGGCACTAGTAACACCTAAGCAGTTCCCAATGCACCAACGCCCTAGACGTATAGCTTAGACATAGCAGACCACACACACCCAAACCATGCACAACAGCAGCAGCAGTCACACACCAACTCCAACAACGTAAGCCGCCTTCACACTCCACCCACTCATATTTTTACCCCTTCTTATTAATTACTTTTGTTTTCCTTTCTATTTAATTTTGTTTTCCATATTTTTAAATGTAGTTTCTGTTTATACTTGTCATTATTATGGGATGTTCTAAAGCTACTGCCAGGACTGCAGCAAAAGGAAAATCACTGATAAATGCAACTGAACACCATCAACCTACTATAGGCCCTGAAACTAGTATCAATAGGAAGCATGCACAGATAGTGAAAAACACCTCTGTTTTGCCACTAGCTGAGTCAGACTGTGAGGTTGTCTCACTTTCGACAGTAAAGAGCGAAAACAATGATACACTGCAATTAGATCCTAACATATTAATATTGGTAAATAAGTACACTACCCCTCCTTAGAGAATTTGCAAATTAAAGACTAATTTGATGATCTGATTATTGATATGAGTTGGAAATATTTTGTGTTGATTCGTTGTCCAATCTTTATTGAATTAAGTAGGGAGTTTTATACTACCTTTAAATATGATAAATTAGATAATTTTACTTTAAATAGTCCTAATATGATATACTACAAATTAATGGGTGTTGATTTAAACAGAATATCACTGATTTTAATTTAGCCTTAGGCTTAATAGATGAAGAACATGTTAATTTGACTCGATACAAAGAATTTATTATGGACTGTGGTTAGTTTAATTCTTTTCAAGTTGAGATGTACTTCATTTGGTGTATGGTACAAAGTACGAGTCAATTTAGGTACTTAGTTGGCAATGCAACTTAACACTATTCTCTCGTCTAACAAGAATTTATGTCTTGGTTCTCTTATCACTCATTTGGCTATTAATCAGAATTTGTTTCATATGACTGATACTAATATGCATATAGCCTGTGAGATGGAACCTTTGGATAGGGCTTGTTTAAACAAGATGGGGGTCATTGAGCAATAAAGGATAACATTTTATTTTATACCACTTGATTGTCCCTAGAGGGTTCATCATCAACGCAACAAGAGGAACGTGACATTCCACCACCTTTATATCTTCCTACTCCACCAATCCAACACAGTATCATTTTCAACTGGAAAGATTCGAACTCAAAATTTCTAAAATTGAGAAGAATTTGGATGCTTTACTCCAATTCATAGGGGGTCATGCCTCTATGTCCACCGACACCGTAATACATTTCCTTTTTTTATTCTCACACGTTAGGAGAGTCTTTTATTATATTCTTATGCATACATTAGGGACAATGTATGATTTAGGTATAGGGGAGCGAGTGTTTATATTAGATGAGCTTTGTAACTTTGCTTAGACTCATGAAACTATAATTCATATATTAATTATTCGTCATAATTAGCCTCATAATTTTCTGATGGTTGTTTATAAATAATCCATAAGTTAGGGTACATTTTTGATTTAAAAAATAATGCATGAGAGAGATAAGCATAATTAGTATTTTCCATTAAATTGTTGAATGAAAGTGTGCAAGACTTGACACATTTTGACACCTACATGAGCTTTGAGCCGAAGAGCATTCATCACATATATGCTTATACATATCTTTTTGTATATCAAACATAGCTTGTTTATGCTAGAACTTGCTTTTGAATACATATTGAAACCACATTTTTTATGAATTTTTGTATAAAGATGATAAGGGCATTTAGGATAACCATTTTTGACCTAAATAAGCCTACCTTACTTTTTATCCCTACAAAACCAAATTGAGCCTTACCCTTTCTTTTCTTGCATAATAACCTTGTTACAAGCCACTTTTACCCTTTTTGTTGTTGATATCCTTAATGATTTGGAAACCTTAAATTGAAGGAATTGTTTAAAGCTTATTTACATAGGGTTTTGACTATTTCCATGAAAAGTAAATTAGTTTATTCAAGTTGCATTATTTTGATTTTTTATAGATTGGGGAGAAGTAAAAATAAAAAAGAGATCTCCTCTTTGATGTTCTTGTTAAAAAAAGAGAAAATAAAAATAAAAATAAAAGAAAAGGGTGATTAAAAGGGATTATATTTGAATTAAATAAGTTTTGGATTGATTTAAGTTGAAAACTTATATAGATAAGTTTGTATGATTTCCTTCAATTTACTTGACCTAAATAGCTTCTTTTTGTCATACCTTACCTAAGCCACGTTTCAACCTTTATCAAGACCCTTTGATTTATGCATTAAGTTCATTTATGTTAAGTGGTGGAGATATGGTTCTTGAGCAAGCTTATGGAAATAACTCATTATGCTTTGATTTGAGAGCTTAATAAACCCTTAACATTTTGAGCGTATATAATGAAATCAATAAGAGGGTGTCAAGTATTGTTTCATTTGATTTTGATGGAATTGATGAGATGCTATGTTTTAATTCTATCAATGTTTCCTATAAGTACTTGTTCTCTCAATAATTATTTTATCTTAAATCTTCAATGTGAATTAGCTTTTGGATATTTTTGGATAACATAAAAGAAGATGAGAGGTTGTTATAAGGATAATTGATGTATTGAATTGATGTATGCTTGAAGACAAGCATGAGTTTAATGAGGGGAGATTTGATAAGATGTTATCTTGATATATTATTTGAAATTATCTCTTTTTTGCATTTATTTTAGTGTTTAAATAGGAAAATTAATGTTTGTTTTGTTTTATGAGATGATAATTTAATGTTTGCATCAAATTAGAACATTATTGGTGGAAAACACAAATTTTGGAGAATATGGACAGATTATTTTAATGGATAAGGCGATATCATGCCTAAGGCCAAATTTACTTAAATAGTTAGAGTTTAATTAGGAAAATTCTTTCTATCCCTATTATGTAAGGATTGTGATTTGTTTTAGATAGACATTTTGCAAGGTAGGATTAGAGTAGGAAAGCATTATTAAGGGACATTCGCTACCTCTCCATATCAATCAATCATTTTCTTCTTACTTTTCTCTGAATATTTCATCTTTCATCTATCTTTGGTGTTGGAACTAAAGCCAAGTAATGCTAAACTCAATTATTCTGATTCAAAGGGATTCAAAACTCTAGTTGTAACCTTGTGATGTTTGATTATAAACTTTGATTCATGTTTTAATTCAAGTATTTCTTGTTTTAAATTCTTGTATTTGATGAATAATTAATATTGATTGGTTGAAAATTTAATTTAATGCTGATTATTCTATAGCTATCCATGAGTTTAATGATTCGTAATTGTTATGAATGATTAGTACAAGTAACAAATAGATTATTTATGAATTTACACATTTAACTCATGATAAACAAAAAAACTAAGTTTAATAGTTGCAAGTATCTCAATTATTTAATTTAGGGTTTAGTCTTTTTTATTAAGGTTATCGCTATCATTTAATTGATATGGAATGTTATCATACCCAATCAATTGATGGTAAGTTTTTGTTTGGATGTTAGGTTTAAACCAATTAATTTAGAAAATTTTGAGACTTATTACGACTATCCTAATATGTTTCAAACTAACTGTTTGAATTGTGAAAACTATTATTTTAGACTAATGATCAATGTTACAATTAGATGAGATCTTTCCCTTGAATCATAGTTTAGTAAGCTTGAATTTCTCCCTTTTATATTTAATTGATTTATTTGGATTTCTTGTTAATTTTATTTAATTAGTAATTAATCGAAAACCCCAACTTTATTCTATTATTTGAAATTAAGAAACTAATATTTAGTTTTTTTTATTCAACCTAATTCTACGACTACTATAAGAAATTAGAGGAACAAACTTAATTTTAAAGGCTTCAACAACCCGACCATATATCACTATAAAATGGTGGTGTTTCTCAAGTTTATCTCTGACTTTCAGAATACCTTCTTCTATGCTGCTGGTGACAAAAGAGGAGATCAAATCTTCTGTTCCAGTTATGGTGTTCTTATCATATTCTATTAAATCTTATCCACATATTTATGTGGACTCATATAAATATACAGATGAGATTTAATGACACAGGTTAGAATAGAGTAATTGAAACAAAAGATTTGATCTGACAAAAGAGACCAAACCATATCATAGAGAGAATGGTTGCACAATATACTCACCTGAGATAGTTAGATACTAGTCGACGACACGTTTCCTATCGGTGAAAGAAGCTAGATCACCATCTATTCATCTTCAATCATCTAACCAGCGAACGAGCAATATTAGTTCGGCCACCCGAAGGCACTTGAAAGCCCAATGCCTTGATTGAATTGCCTTTTAACATAAATATAATTCTTGATGATTTAGGTGGCCATGGTTGATTTTTTACGAGTTTCCAAAGCTCAATAAACAGACCTTATTATATTGATTTAGGGTATTTTCAATATTACAATCAGTAATAATTAATAATGAAATGATGATCAATAATAACAAGTAAATATAAACTATGATTGAATTAAAGAATTAAAATGGATATAATATTAACGTGAAAAATTATAACTTTAATAAAATTTTTCATATATTGCAAAATTTAAGATGAATTTAATTATATAACATTATTAATTTATAACACACAATAATAAATTAATTATAAAGCATATTTTGTTATAAAATGTATTTATTTTAATAATCATTTAAAATTGTAAAATTAAGAACAGAAAAGAGATGAGAAAAGTAGTTAGTTAAAGGGAAAAGGCTTTAAGTGTAGTGTTAGGCAGTATCAGAGCAGCGAAAGTACTTAAAAGTCTTGAACTTCAAACGTTGAAATTAGTCAGAAACAAAAGTGCAAAACAGTCATTCGCCGTTGCCGGGGATCGAACCCGGGTCACTCGCGTGACAGGCGGGTATACTCTCCACTATACTACAACGACAGTTGTGCGAGTTGGCTGTAGAGAAGGTTTTATATATAAATAATTACGTTAACATATTGAAGCGATAATATAGTAGACACCAACCATCAACGAAAGGCAGAGGCTGCCATGGCAACCACCACCACAGCGACTTCAGTCTACTTTGCTTCTCAGAAATTTTTAGCATCTCTCCCTCACAACCAGAATCTCTGCTGGTATGTCTTTCGAAACCCCATCTCATCAAAACGAAAGCAGAGAATTAGAAATGTTGTGATAATTAGAAGCAGTTCAGCGTCATCTGATGATAATGCTGAGACGTCAAGTACTGCAGCTCAAGTACTGGAAGAATCAGAGATTTCCATCGAAGAAGCTCCAGCGGGAACTCCATCTTTGATATCTGCGCTCAATGTGGAAAGGGCTCTTCGTGGCTTACGTAACTAATTAATTTGCTAATTGCTATATATATTTACTCATAACTCACTTATGGTTTTGTTTAGAATTTTGATTTGATAAAAGCTTGCAGCCATTACAGATGCCGATCATTACGACAGACTTGGACTTCAAATGGGATGTTCTTTCCAACAGGTCTCCGTTAGTGATAGATAAATATGTAAAAATCTCTTTTAATTCATCGTCACCTCTGACTCGTTCCTGGCTTTTCTACTTATTTGCCAATCTCATTCGTCAGGTTTTTGATGGATACAAAAACAAGGTAGATGAGTTACTGAATCAACAGGGTTTAGACAAGGAACAACAGAACAACCAATTGGAACTTCTCAAGGTGATATTGATAAGTAATGTTATTTTCTTTTACTTATGCAGACACTCTATATATGAATATCTACATATACATAACTTGTGTGTGTTTTAGATCTGTTTCCATATGTATATGCATGCAGGAATCTTTCCAAATCTTATCATCGGAGGAAGAGAGGAGAATCTATGATTGGAGTTTGGCCAGGAGTGGAAACCCTGACAGGTATACGTGGCCTTTTGAAGTGGACATAACCCAAACTCCAACTGATCAGTCCCCTCCACCTCAGGTATGTTGATTTTAGTTAGTTACAAGGTGGTTACCAAGTGGTAATATGGCGATGGTAGAGTTACTTGTAGGCTTCCCAACTAATTAATTCGTCGTTACTGGTTGGTGTGAGTAGTTTAACACTCTCATCCCTTAATCAGAGGTCTCGAGTTTAAGTCTTAAGAATGGAGAAATTTATTTGGCCAACACTTTACCCCTTCTGAGCTGACCCGGTGTGAACGTTAAATGTATGAAGTTGAAGCATGGAATGAACTTATTTTACCGTTCTAAACCATTATCAGATAAAATTTCTGGTGTTTAGTGATGCTTAATCTTACAAATTTAGTTGTTTAGTGATGTTACCTGAGTGGATATTGAAATGAGACTTTGTGTAGGAACCGGAGGACGTTGGACCGACAAGATTGGTAGGTTACTTCATTATTGGGTGGATACTCCTCTCCTTTGCATTGTCCATTGCCCTGAGCCGATGACGACGTGGCAATTCTTCCAATTCTCTTCCCCCATGCCTTCTTCTTTTCAACTGAACATGATCTTCATCCCTTGTTGCAAGATAACATATCAGCCAAGTAATTATAAAGTACACATTTTCAATTGATTAAGAAACTATCGCCAAAACTCTCTAAAAAATCTATCGCCAAAGCTTATGTAGCAGTTGACCACAAACTATAACTTCAATGCACTTTAGTTGCACAACTGATTGAACATTACCTCTAATAACAACGTTCCCTCAAAATCAAACTTCTCTTTTGACACAATCATTTGTTCCCTTTTAAGCTTAACATATACATTATAATAGAAAGGACATTTGGTGACGAATTTTTTCGTCAGAAAAAGTACAAAAATCATCGCCAAAAATTTTTAGCGACAAAAAAAATCATCAAACATTTTTTCGTAAAATTCAAGTAGCAAAATATTATTAGCAAAAAATTGTTGCAAATTATTTTTCACTTCGATTTATGATTCGTCGCCAAAAGAGATACGCGAGGTTAACACCAATTGTAGCGAAAGATTATTCGCGACAATTATTATTCGTGGCTAAAAGTTAAGTTATTAGCTATGTTACTTACTTGTAGTTAATAATATATTCACCTTCATTGTAATGTGTCAGTTTGTAGAGTGTGATCTTATCACACTCTTGTCTATGTAGTTCCTTTTGACTATTTTATAAAACCAAAAATTGGAACACATTAAATAATATTATATTAACTGATGTAATTATAATTAATTTCTAGCCAAAGAACTTACAAATTCTTTCCTAGCGACAAGAAATGATTTGGAGTCTTAGTCGTGAGGAGTTTCATTTTTTTCTCTATTAACCTTGGCTTTCTCATACTCTTCCTAAATACAAAAAAGAAATAGTCACTAAATGTAGCACAGGATTAATTGAAGCAAATGTGAAGAGAAAGAAGACAGACCTTAATATTGGTAGAGGCCCAATATTCACACATTTGAATCCAATTTTCTAGAGTCATCTGCTCGAGAACATGTCTCCTTGCCTCCTCATCTGAAGGAAAATATTTGTAGTGTATATGTAGTCAATAACGATGATCCTTCTTCCTTTGTTCCAATAGCAAACTGATATAGCTTAAAACTTCAGGTTTCTCGATATCGACGATATTGAGTTTCATCTGTGAATAACAAATAAAAGTTAAATTAGTGTTTAAATATTAGTTTAAAAATGCATATAATTAAATAAATTAAAATTTTAATAAAACTTTTTCAAGAGCATTTTGAAGCAAGTTGTCTTCCTTCAATTGTTTGGCATGCTTAAGGCAAGGCAATTTGGTCCTAACAATGACCCCTAACTCATTGGACAATTTTGCTGACTGAAGCTTGTCAATTGGATGACGTTATGAGGGGTCAATATGCATAAACAACTTGTTGTTAATTGCAACATTTATGCATTGCAACTCAGAACCTTTAGTAATACCTCTACCTCTTTTCCTGACAGTGGTATTAGAACCTAACAATAAGAGAATAATGACAAGAAAAAATTCATTAAACAGGTAAATATATATTTGAAGAAAAGTGAAAACATAGGTGGCAAAGAGTAACAAACCAGAAGATCCCTCACCAGTAGTTGAGGTAGATAGAGGTTGTTACTGACTGGCTTCATTGGTAGATGAAATCAGTTGTTGTGGTTGATCTGGTTGTTTTGGGGGAGGAATATCTTCGCTAGTTGCCACCTTCTTTCCCTTGTTTCTACCAGGTGCCATTATATTGAATATCTATAATGATATTATTAAATGATTTTTGAATGAATTTCCAATATAAAATAAACATAATTAGAATAACAACATAAAGAACTTGTCAAATCTAGAATTTAATCATTTCAGAGCATTTGATATTCCCATAATCATCACTTCACTTAACAAGTTCCAATACTTGTGAAAACTCCCACTCTCATTTGCGTCTTCACACCATGACTTCTTTCCGCCACTTCACCTCTGCCATTACTTCCATCTCTCCCACCCTCTTTTCCCCAGCAATTGCCATTCCTTCCCCCAGATAGCATCACAAATCAATTCAAACTCAAACTCCAGAAAGAAACCTTAGCCCAACCCCTAGCCCTCATATCTCAACCTACAAACAACCAGACCTCTACCACCGCCTCCATCTCACCCATACTCTTTCTCTCCTTCTCACGCCATTGCTATCCCTTCCCTTAGACAACATAACAGAAACAACAGTTGCTATCATCTCTTCAAACTCTAAGAAAACTTAGCTTAGCTCTAACCCTTAGATCTCTTGCTCAAATATGCAAAAAACCAAAAAATTTAGTTACCAAACACAAATGGACTCACAATTTCCAAGTCATCTTTCAACCATTAAACAAACTATATATGTTAAGTCAAGAAAACTTCACTTTTATTAATTTTGGTGACAATCAAATAATAATAATCTTAGAAGTGTATGAATTGTTTTGATAAGCTTGTTAAGTATGCAGAAAAATATAAGTAACACTTAGTCATCCCAGACAATACGTCAGCAATCGACAATACATGTCATCATAGACGATACAGCAACAACAGACGAAGCGCAACAACAAACGAAGAGCAACAACGGACGAAGTGCAACAACAGGCGAAGCGACAATATTAGACGATACAAAAAGGAAGATACTCTAGAACGTCAGACAGATAGTTAGTTGGAGTTAGTTATAGGATTCAACTAAATAACGATTTCTAGAAGATTCATGAAGTGGTTTCTTAAGAAGACAATTGGAGACTTAGGCTAAAACAAAATTTTTACAAGAGAGAAAATTCTGATTGTACAATACTTAGAGAAATTATGTATTCAAAGTGAGAAACAAGAGAGCGAATACAACTGTAACGTAAAGCTCAAAAAATATCTTTCTTAGGGAGAGAGAGAAACGCTAGAGCGTGGAGAGGCTAAGATAGCAGAAAGAATACTTTGTGAAAGAGACCTGAAAATGCTTTGGAAGGGTAGAAAGAATACTTGTAAAGTTGAAGAGTATAGTGAAATCTCAGACAAACTCTGAGGATTGGACGTAGCCTAAGGTTTGGGGTGAACTAGTATAAAATCGCGGTGTCTATTCTCTAACCATTACACTTTAATTTTCTTATTGTTAGACGAGTAGATAAAATTACTTATGATTCCAATACTTATCAACTTTAGTAAAGTGTTTTTGTATTCATCTGATATTTGCAAACATATTCAAGAAATCTCAAAAGATTAATATTTTCAAAAAGATTACACAATTCAATCCCCCCTTTCTTATGTATTTTATATACTTTACGTGATTCCTATAATAACAAGTGATTTACTTCAGTTGGTATCAGAGCTCAGTTTCTAAGAACCACCTTTAGAAAGTGAGGACAAAGATCCATAGCTGAATCACATGTTTTTATAGTTGAAGATGCCTCGGTCACAAAACCTCCTGCATTCAATGGTGAGGATTATCATTATTAGAAGGACAGGATATGGCTCTTTATAGAATCCACACGTATTGATCTTTGGGATATCATCGAGAATGGTCCATACACACCAATAGACAATGAAGGCAATATCATTTCTCGTAACAGATGGTTAGCCGATCAGAAAGTTCGATTTCAGTTAAACTCAAAGGCCAAGTTCTTTCTAAGTTATGCCTTAAGCAGAAGTGAATATGATAAGGTTCATGGATGCGAAACTGCAAAGAAAATGTAGGACACATTATCCATCGCACATGAAGGCACAATTCAAGTGAAAGAGTCCAAAATCAGTATTCTTGTACATCAGTATAAGCTTTTCAAGATGAAAGTAGATGAGTCTATTGATCAGATGTTTGGACGATTTCAAACTATCGTTAATGGACTTAAAGATCTTGGGAGAATCTATGATAATCAAGACCATGTCAGAATGATTCTCAAAAGTCTTCCTAAAAGATGGAGACCCAAAGTTACAACAATACAAGAAGCCAAGGACTTAAACAAGTTGAAGCTAGATGAATTGCTTAGTTCTTTGAAGATAAGTGAAGTAGAGCTTGATGCAGAAGATAAACCTAGAAGAGATAAATCTATAGCATTAAAGGCTGGTCAGAAGAATCAAA
>JANKOE010000008.1:44011036-44030538 GCA_026284465.1 Erythroxylum citrifolium | reverse complement strand
AATTAATTAAGCATAATTAAATTGAAATCAAAAGAAATAATAAAATAAACAAACTCCATAACTGGTCTTTATTGAAACTAATAAAAATCCTTAATTGAAATCTATGCATAAACTTAAAGACAAAAATCAGAAATTAAATTAATTAAAAGTACTTAAGCCTATGAATGAACTACTTGCAATTGTAAGAAAATTAAACCATAAGAAATAATTAAACAAAACCAGCGGCAGCCAAGAATTGGAGGGATGATGTGCGTTGACGTTGGAGAAGTAATGTGGAACAAAGGAAAGACAGCAGGTGCGTTGATGTGTTGTGATGCTAGAGAAGAATAATGAAGAAAATCAATTGCGTCAAAGTAAGGTGGAGTGCATGCGTTGATGATACTTGAAGAACGCCGAAAACGTGGACAGGAAGAGAGTCTCTTGTGCGTCAACCAGCAGGACAAATATAAAGAACATGTGATAGACTCTTTTTAGAACTCAACTGCTGGAAAAATAAGAAGAACAGGTGCGGCAACTTCTGGAGAGGACCGAATATGCGATGATAGATGATGCCTCCTTTAGCAACTCTAAACCCCATATACATACGGCAATCAACATTGGCTTCCTAATCAAATTCAATCTCTCCATTATCTTGATTTTGCTTTGTCCAGATTAGGTTGGTCTTTCAATTTCGGTAGAAGACATCTTGAAAAGAAGTTGTGTTCTAATCGGAGATAAATTCTGGAATTTTGCAGATTTGTGATTTCTTCTATATTTTTCCTCTTTTCGATCCTTTTCCGTCTTTTTGGCATTGACAACCACCTGTGAATATTTAACAAACAATTCCATCAATTTATGAACACTAATTTAACAAATCAATAAATATTAAGTCCAACAAATATGTATTATAAATGACTTAACAAAATGATATTTTTCATAATTTAACACCAAATTCATTTCATTGCATCTATTGAGAACCTTAGATAAACAATTTAAAAATCATCAAATGAATCTCTATAAACAGTGAAATCATCCATGAATACTTCAATGGAATTCTTACTATAATCCAAAAATATACTCATTATGCATCTTTAGAGTGTACCTGGAGCATTACATAGACCGAATGACATTTGCCTAAAAGCATACATTCTAAAAGGATGTGTCTCAAGTTTCATCAACTTGCTTGTTCACTTTTGATTTAGCTTTAAACTCCAACTCATCTTTAACACTTTCTTCTTTAAACATATCCTGCACAAATGAATCCACAATATCCATATGATAAAATATATTGGAAATCATTAGGGTACTTCATTGCTTCAAAATTATTAAATTTTATTATCTTTCCATCGAACTCAACGGAAAGAGTACTCTTATCCACATTGATTTGTGTCTTGGCCATCTTCATAAACGACCTATCCAACTGATAATTGTGCATTAGTACGTGTTTTTCTAAGTATTTGGCATGTGTTTCTTGCATTATAAGTTAGTGTTATTGTGTTTTAGGACTTGTTTTGTGTGTTTTTGTTTAGTTTGATCTTCATGGTTGCTCTTTTGTGTTTTATATTGGTTTAGGGTAAGAATTATCATTTTAGTGTAGGAATGGAGGGTGGACACCTTTGTGATTGAGCTAGGGACCAAAAGAAGAAAAGAGAAGTGGATTTGCTGAAGAATAAGAACCCATGATTGTGAGAAAGGGCATGTTTCCCACGATCGTAAGAAATCAATGGAGAAAGTTTTTGTCACATTAACCCATGATCGTGGGAAGTACAAAGATAATTCCTATGATCGTGGGATAATTAGCCCGAGGAGTCACGCGAGTTTCACTTTTTTTTTAGGGTTGTATGATATATAATGTCACAAATCCCTATGGCTGAAGAGAGTGATGGAAACTAGCCTCCAGGAGCTAAAAGACAGATTGAGAGCCTAGAGATAGGTGGAGAATCATGGTTTTCATTCCCAATTGAGCAAGGAGCATCCCGTCATCCAGATTTTCCAGATTCGGGCAAAGAAGAGGAGAAGCTCGCCTCGTCTAGTTCTTATTTCGATTTTTTTTCTCTTCTAGCATGTTTATCATGGATTGTTTGGTTGTTGGGGATGTTAATGACATTATGATTAGCTAAAATATATTTTTAGCCTTTGTTGTTTGAACTATTTGTGAACCTTCAGTTGTTGATTCAATTATACAAATGTTTGTGTTATTTATTGAGCTCAAACCTTACAACAAATCGAGAGAGTGAGCTTGGTAATCTGTGTTAAATGTACAACGAGAGTTGACATTTAGTAGACCTATAAATAACAAGTTATCGATTTATTAGGAAGAGATTTCAATAGATTGATACACCGCCTATAGGATAGCTTCATATCTAGTTGAGTGTTTAGGAAAAGCTTTTCACATCGAGAGATCCCAAAGTTAATCCTAATTTATTTATCTAGTGACATTTAGTTGCATCTTGAAAGAGGGTAGCTAAAATTTTAAGAAATCTTGGGCCAATCATAAATTGAATCAATTAACTAGAGGGGAGCAAATAGGGATAATGACAAGTCCTAATTCTTAATCTTGATTTTCTCCAAGTTTTAGTTTACAATTTTGGTTTAGGTTACGTTGTTTCCTTTTACCTTTAGTTTGTCTTTATTTTACTTATCTATTTAAACTTGATTAAATTTGGTTTTTTAAACAAAAAATAACCTGAATTAAGTGGTGCCTAAGCACAATTCTTGTGGGATCGATATCCACTTTTTATTACAAGTTACGACCTGTATACTTGCAGTTTTGAGCATAAAACTATTAGTTTGGTTAGTAACCAACAAGTTTTTAGCGTCGTTGCTAGGAATTGGTTGTTTAACATCTTGTTTAGTTTGGGTTACTTTGATTTAAGAGTCTTTTTTATACTTTTCCTTGTGTCTTTGTAGGTGCATGAACACAAGGAACACGCAAAGGACTACTAAATTTCGTGACGAAGAGTTATTAGATATCATAAGGCACGAACGAGAGTTGAGAAGAGCGAAGTGCCAAGACATTACACAAAGAAATATGGTGGAGGAAGGAGAACAAGGAGGGGCCGAAAGGACATTGATGGACTTTATGAGGCCAGGATTCAGTCCTCAAGAAGTTGTGAGGCCAGCGAATCAAGTTAACAATTTCGAGATCAAGTCGGCACTCCTCAACATTCTTCAGAGTAGTGTGTAGTTTTATGGGTTGTCTAATGAAGATCCCAACGCCCATCTCACTAACTTTTTGGAGATATGTGAAACCTTCCAGTTTAATGGGATTTCTGACGATGTCGTGAGGTTGCGGCTATTTTTTTCACTTTGAAAAATCAGGCAAAAGCACGGTACAACTCACTCAGTTTAGGGTATATTACTACTTGGGAACAACTAGCCCAAGCATTCCTTGCTAAGTACTTCCCATTGACCAAGACATCAAGGATCATAAAGGAAATCATAAATTTTCAACAAAGTGATGGGGAATCTTTATATGAGGCTTGGGAGATGTTTCAAGAACTACAGAGAAGCTACCCCCACCACAACCTTCTGAGGGAGTTCCTTATGCAAACATTCTACAATGGTGTAAATCAGAGCACAAGAGGAACCATAGATGTAGCTGTTGGAGGTTCTTTGATGAGGAAAACTATCAATGCAGCTCATGATCTTTTGAAGAGTTGGCAAGCAACAATTGTATGTGCTCAAGTGAGAGGAGTAGACAAGGAAAAAGGAGCAAAAAGTTATGATCCTAATTGATTCTGTTACAGCTTTACAGGCACAAATCACAGCCTTTACCAAGTAGTTGAGCAACATGCAAGGAGCATCTTCGTCTACAACTAAAGCTATGCAATTACAGTTTGAATTATGGGGGCAAGACAACCATTACACAGTAGAATGTTTCTTGTTGGGAGCCAATAGCACTAAACAGGTAAATTACTTAGGCCAACCACAGCGAGGTAACAATACGTATTCTAATACATATAATCCGGGGTGGAAAAACCACCCAAATTTTTCTTGGTGTACTAACAATGCAAGTGACCAAGCAAGACTACAAGGACCTCCTAGATTTTAGCAAGACCAACTTGGATCTTTGGAGAACAAAATGGACAAGTTTATGGATGTTTTGGGGTCCAGATTGGCAAATCAAGAAGAGAACCAAAAGAGGATGTTTTCGAACCAGGAGGAAAGTCAAAAGAGGATTGAGGCAAAGTTTGATCAGATCATGAAGAACCATGCCTCATCCATCCACAACTTAGAGGTAAAAGTAGGTCAACTTGCTAATGCTTTATCCTCTAAAAGTGCAGGTAACCTACCAAGCAATACTGAGGCCAACCCAAGGGAGCAACTCAAGGCTATCACACTTCGAAGTGGCTAGCAGATGGAGTAACCAAATGTGTAAAAGGTTAGCCAAGAAAAGGGAAAAGGCAAGGAGATTTAAGAAGAGAAAGAAGAAGAGAGGGCTTACGTGCCACCACCACCCTACAAGTCTAAACTTCCGTATCCACAAAGGGTGAGACAACATCAGGTGGACACTTATAATTTTCCAAGTTTTTGGAGAAACTGAAGAAGCTTCAGATCAACTTGTAATTGGTGGAAGCTTCGGAGTGCATGCCTAAGTACGTGAAGTTTCTTAAGGACATACTGACATACAAATGCACTTGGGAGGACAATCAGACGGTCACTTTGATGAAGAATTGTAGTTCAATTATTTCAAGCACGATGCCTTCAAAACTACAAGATCCAGGGAGTTTTACGATTCCATGTGTTGTTGGTGACTCTAAATTTTCTAAATGCTTATGTGATTTAGGTGCAAGCATTAACTTGATGCTTTTGTTTATTTTCACGAAATTGGGACTAGGAGAGGTCAAGCCAAATCCATGCTAATTCAACTTGCGGATTAATCCATCAAGAGGCCATATGGAGTTCTAGAAGATGTGTTGGTAAAAGTACATAAATTTATTATTCCTGTTGATTTTGTTGTATTGGATTTTAAAGCAAATAAAAATTATCCATTGATTTTGAGTAAGCCCATTATGAAGACTAGTAGGGCATTAGTTGATGTGCATGAGAGAAACTTATTTTGAGAATTGGTGATGAGCAAGTTGAATTTAACATGTATAAATCTTTAAAGAAACCGATAGATGGTAAAGTATGTATGAATTTTGATGTTTTGGAAGAATGTGTGAAGGAGGTTGAAGAGGAAGTTAATGAAGTTACTGAAGTGTACAAGGATGAGAGTGTGTGAGAAGAGGAATTATGTGAGGAAGTTGAGTTAGAGAAGTTATGTTGATGAATTTGAACATTATGTTTGCTATGATTTGATGAATAATTAGGACACTCCATTTATAGTTTGAATGAGAATTTGGACATGCATTAGTTATGGTAGGCTTGATAATTTGAAGATTGGTATTAGTTATGCTTTCTTTGTGTTTTATTTCGACGATGTATTTGTTGGGATTCAGCAAATATGTTATCACTACAATGTTGCATTCTTAGGACAACTTGTTATAATTTATATACAAATTCAAATAACACAACTCCAAAAAAACTACCGAATATATGAAAAATGCCTCAATACTAGAGCAAGATATATCAATGTCTAAGTAAGTAATCTCATAAGACCTACAAAATAAAGATAAAATTAAAATTATTACACTTATGTCAAATTTACATTATGTAAATGAGTTAATATATATATTTATCTCTTGTGAGCAACAATGAATCTTACGGTCGAGACTCTTACCCAAACGAATAGAAAATATCTAACAAATTTTTTTTATAATAACAAACATTCAACTCATTTACCAAAACTAAATATCTACAAAAACACCTACAGTTTGAATATTGATTAAAATATTGTATAATATTAGCATCATTAAAACTATAATTGAAATACTAACTTTTTTATTAATGCACTGATTAAAATGTTGATCGGTATTAGCCTTAGCATTTAGTATATGTAACTTGATCTTCTCGTTACAAATGGGGCAATCAATATAAGGAATCTGAAATATAAATATAAATCATGAAATAAATTAAAATGAAATACAATCAATATACCACATCATATAATAATAATAATAATAATAATAATAATAATAATAATACATATTAATATTCTTTTACTGTTAAACATAATGCCTTATCTCAACAAAATTCAGAATTTATTCCTTCAGCTTCTAACAAATTATCAAACGAATAGTATTCTTGAATCTATTAATGACACCTTTACACTCTTCCCAAGTCAAGTATATACCAAAGTTGCAGAAGCAACGGAAGCTACATATATTTTATTTTTGTCCATATTTGTTTTAATCATGTTACAATATCATCATATAAATATATTAATACATGATATCACATAAGAATAATATATTATACCACTTATATTGCTTGCTGCAATTACGAGATGTAGCAATGAAGAGTATGCAAAGCCAAAGGACAATGAAAGAAATTGATTATATAGATGACCACTATTTCTAAAAAGGGCTTCTTCCCAACTCTAGTTGAAACTAATTTATTAAACAAGTCACTCTGCCTAGAGGGGAAGATGAATGAGGCAAAACTATTCATGGAAGAGTGTATAAACAAGGGTTGTGCTATCAATGTTGTAAACTTTACTACCCTAATTCAAGTCTTTTGCAATAAGGATGATGTAGAAGCAGCTTTGTCATTATTTGATGAAATGTGTCTAATAAATAAACATCCTGATACCATCAATTACATAGCAAAGGAGAGCAGCTAAGTTTAGGGTTTCTCTTATTTTAATTTTGTTGAATATTATTTAATTTAATTTTAGTAATAACTGGCATACACTAACTTGTCACTTGACATCCCATGTATAATTTAAGGCAATCACGTCAACTAGATATCCAAATTTGCAATCCACAGTTAGTTTTTTTTTTTTTGGTCAAGGATCGAACCCCTGACTTTTGGTTAAGGATGGATGAGTCTCTGTCACTCTATAGTTAGTTTGAACATCTACGTTTATGCAGAAGCATTTGCAGAGTTGAGGAAGAGATAAAAATATACTCTTATATGATGCTCCAGTTGAAAATTACAACCGATTTTTCAGTAAAGCCCTTCAAACTTCATCCAGTTGTGTTATGTTCCAACCATTTCTAACATCATAGTACATTCTGTGAAGGAAGAAAGGTACAGACCTACATAATTCTCCCACTAGATACTTGTATTCCCCCCCATGTAACGAACCTAAAATGGTATAAATATAATTTTCTTTTCAGTAACTGACCTAGTTTAAGGTTGCTCTTTGCAATTTGATACTTCCTAGATACTTACAATTTGTAGTTTTGAAGGCAAATAAAAAATGTGGAACAAACCTTGTAAATGTCACTAAAGGAAGCTTCCAAAGACATTTGCAACCCCTTGCTCCTTATTTGCATTCTTCAATGCTAACAGATGAATCTGATTGCCTCCGCCTTTTCAGTTCAGGCTCACCCAACTGTAATGAAACTTGCATCTCCTCATCAGAGCTGTTTCTTAATACTGAGAGGTTATTTAGCTCCGGGCTTTCATGTGGTTTTTTATCATGCACCAGAGATCTCCCAGTAAAACTAGGAATGAATTGGTGTGTCACATTGGGGGCTGTTACAGGCCCACCCTCTATGCGAAATTCACCACAGGCAAAGGGTGCAACAAGCCGTTGCTGTATCCCATTTTCAACTGGAGCTTCCTGGATATTGAGGAGCTCACAGTTCTCTTCAATTTTAGTCTTTGAGGGAAATCGATCAGGAGGAGACGACTCTCCAATTGTAGAATCAATTACCGCTGCTGACAAATTCCTTTGTTCTTGCACTGCAGCTATATGATTGAGGAAGTATATCAGTTAGCCACACAAACTAAAATATCACGAGACTTACATCTGACAAGGAATAAGCTAGGGGATATCTTTCTTCTTTTTTGATTTCCCAAATGTTTGCTATCAAAAATATCAACTTGGAAACTTAAAAATATTGAATAAACTGACAAGTGATTATGCTATCCTCAACTCTTGAATGAAAATGAATGCCAAGTGCATAAGTTGAGGTATCTATCCAACATTTTACAAAGAAGCTAACATCATCCGGTATAAATCCAGCCCCAGTCCTCCACAAAGAAACTAAAAACATTTTCCCATAGGCATGCATGATCTGGTTCATTGACTTTAGTTATACACATGGAATGCATGATATAGTGGCTCAATTCTTATATGAAATTGTTGCATCACTCCTATATCTTCCTGATTTAGATTATTCCCTTATGTTTAGGATCCTCTTCAATAACTAACATGTTCTCATGTTAAACAGAACTAATTTTGACGTTGCATGTGATTTCTTTTAGAACAAAATGAAGAGCACTGAATAAAAGGGTATATAGATGCAGATAATGGAGGATTCTAGCAAATCAGTGGTCTACAACTAGACATCTATTTTTCTTGGTAATAATCTGGTGACATGGAGTGTCAAGAAGTAAGATGCAATTTGGTCAGGTGCGAAAGTAGAGTTCAGACTAATGACACCATGAAATTGGTGAGCAATTATCACCAAAAATTATGATGCTTCAAAGACTCAAAGAAGCAAGCCAATGAGCCTATAATGTGAAAACAAACAGCAATTGGTATTGCCCACAGACAACTGCAAGTTTAACAAACCAAACAGGTTGATCAGTTATTCACAAAGGAGAAACTCAAGGGGGGCGTAGTCGGCATTTCTTCCATTCATTCTGATGATCAAATAGTTGAGATGTTGACAAAAGAATCGTCTTAGAGAATTCAAGAATTAACTAGAAAGCTGGGAAAGAATAATATTCATTCACCAGCTTGAGGGGAAGCATTAACTGGTATATTCCTTAATTAAAGAGGATTTATTGTATTCAGCATTTTATTCCTTGAATTGATTACAGCACCAGTTTCAGGGTATATGTCACCACGAGTATATGATATATATATATATATATATATATACACACACACTGTCCATACAAGTCAGTATAGTTTTTCAAGAACCTCCATTATTCACATGATAAAACAAACATTAATTTGATAAGTAGACCTTGGATTTTGAAAATTAAACAAACAGGGATTCCAAATTTAAATCAGACAACAGATTCAAGAAAATCCAAGAAACTGTTTTATAGACTTCCACATTAAGTTGTTTTAAACGTCAATTAAACGCATTTGGAGCATGTCCACCATATGGCAAGCAATATTTTAACAAGTTTGAACACTTACTTCATGTCCTAGTCAAGGATAATGAAGCAACAGGAAGAATAATTTTACAAATGAGGAATGCTGATGCCTTTTGTTAATATCAATGTTCAAAAAGAAATTGTGAAGAACACATTGCCATGAAAAAACTTGGATTAGAGCTGCAGTTGAATCCAACTAAAAAAAGAAACAAGCTACTTACCGCATAGGAGCCAAGTTAACGGATGAATTGAAAGATCATTCCAGTTTTCTCTGAAGTCCTAAACATTTAATTATTGAATTTATTCCACTTCACTTATACTTCTCTTCTAACTTCAGGGTTCCATCTTGGATCCCATTAATTAGTTCAGTTACTCTTCTCCAGCACTACTTATATGTCAAATTACAAACTGCAAAAGTATTTCAAAATTCGAATCAAAGCAACAACTTGCACTTCATCAACTTATGATTAATATGTATCTCAATCAAACTTTTCCATAATACGCTTACTTTAGGTAGAAAGACAACTGGTTAATGATGATTACCGAACTGATATCATAACAAAAAGAATCAGCTCATATTAACTAACCTTGAAGCCCTTCACTAGAAGTGATGAGATCAAGCTCAAGACGATCAAGAAGGCGCCCAAGATCAACTCCACTGGTCCAATTTTCTGGGGGTTGACCAATTTTTAGCTTCAAGCGACCCCGATTAGCTGTCCCACCCCAAATGATCCCAACAGGTAGTGGCTTCTCACCGCCCTGACTCGTCAAGAGAATCAGACTTCCACTATCACCTTCAAGATCAAAAGGTTGTTGATTCTCACCAACAACTAGAAAATCAGTAAAGAAACAAATCCCCTTTTCATCATTGTATTCTAGAGCGTACGCCATTATGGTCCCAGTGGTCAAGCCAGAGCTTCTTCCAAGTTTAACCACTTGCCTTCCGATGAGACTGTTTACTGGAGATTGCAAGTCTATATTATGGACATCACCAATCTCACCCACACCTTTTACAAAAGTAGTTACATTGTTCATGTTAAAATCATCTGTAAAAGGAATGAATGCTCCATCGGCTCGCACAAATGTCTCTGCAGGCAAAGCAAAATCCAATGAGCCGGTGTGGGAGTCAGGGAACAATGAGAAACAAGGTACAAGATAGATCTCCACTAGTATAAAATGCTTCAATATAACCTAAATTCTAAAACCTAAATAAACCTATAATTTTTGGAGATAATTGACAAAACCAGGCAGTCCAATATTGGAATTTAACTTAATAATGGATATGTATCAACTCACTGGATGAAGCTAGGACTGCAAATTAACAAATTAGTCAAAAAGAGAATATTATTCATCTTGGTAAAAACTTCTTCAAGAGTTGGTATGGTAAACATCGACACCACACCCTATTTCAGGGTTCGTATGGTCAAGCCAAATTCAGAAAATGTAGCCCAAACCATTTAAATTCATAAACAACTTCACTTATTTGTTCTTTTATAGGTTTGACTTGGGACTTGTTTATAGGTTCATTGGAAAATCATTTACTATTTCAACTCAAAACAGTGGATCTTTTTATCAAAAATTGCTGTTATTTATACCTTCAATCAAGTAAAACTCAGAAGAACTTGTTCGTCTAATAGCATCAGTCCGAGTCAGATTTGAATAGAAGTACTTAGCTAGAGATTGAGAAAAATTTAAGTGAGTCGAACTTAAATATTGAAAAGCTTGACTCATCTTAATGGAGTAGTAGTCAGATGAGTATTTCTGAAAGCTACTATTTCCTTTGATCTTTATTCTTATTCTTTTTAGCATTTATTCTTTGCAACTAACATTTAGAACTCATGTTGTGCAAGCTCTTACAAATTCAACATAATCAACCTAAGATTGCTCTGCAATTTAACAGTGTATTCAACAACCTGCTTTGAAGATCAGCCACTTTGCGAGAATCAAAAGCTTCAAAAGGGATCATATACAAGTTGACATCAATGTCAACAAGTAAGAAACTCCCTTCTTGTTTCAGGAAACAATTTAACCGCCAAAGATTTCATAAAACTGCAAACTAATTTTGAGTGGGTTTATTTTGGCATGCAACTCATTTTACTCCAGTACAATGATATGTTAAACTAATTTGTCTAAGAATTACTCTAACACGAAACAAATGGGTGACTGATGAGTATAAGCAGATTAAGAATTCTAAAAGCCTTGGGATGAATAAATTGCCCAAAAGAAGTCTTGAATCAGCTTAATAGATGAAGACCCCAGCAACAAGCCACTAAAATGCAGTTGTCCGTATAAAAAACCAGTATATGGTGCACTTTAATATAGAAAGCTATCTCAAAGAGGAAATATCATATAATACCCGATCAATTTATTTAAAAGATCCAAGGGTCATAAAGTTGACAAGAATGATGCCCTTTGCAAATAATAATTCTATATGAGATTTATAGCTTACGTGAATGCCATGATGATCCTTCAAGACAATTTTCTTCTGAAACTTATCATGCTTTCATACAAAATGTGACGAAAATCATTATCCTTCTCAAGATGAGGTCTGATCCAAAGTGAAGTTTTGGATGATAAATATAAGTTTGGAATTAAAATTTTTGTGCTTTAAGGGAATTTTGTATGTCATTTTTTAAGATATTTTACCAAAGAAAAATCTCCCCAGTCAATCAGCCTAATAATTAGTCTTTCCTTGTTTGTTACCAGCAACTCACTATAATAAAACTCTCATGGATCAAGATAAAAGGACTTTTAGCAAAAAGTTATCAAGATTTATAAGTTTGAATACTTGGAGTCTAGCCTCAAGTTAAATACTTTTATTATGGTAGACTATTATACTCTGCAACTATATTACCTGGATTTGTTCCGGCAAATATGCCATACCAACGGTCATCTGTAATGAATGATGTTGCCCTCTCCACAGCACCCAAATACACACCTGGTCCAAGGCTAGGTGGTAAAGGATGAAACATCTTCTGGCTTGGGTAGTCCAGATCAACTGCAACATGCCGATTTGTAAGGAAACCGACCTGTTTGTTTCCTGTTCTGCTTTTCACTATTGCACCCAAGGTTCCATATGTCTCTTGATTTGCAACCTACAATTCTAAACAATTCAGTATTCACAGTAATTTAGGCAATGATATATCACACAATCAATCCAGTTATCTGAAGACCATGTTATAAGCATGAGAGTAATGTTCACATGTATCACTATCCATCATATCTATGCCAGTATCATTTCTCTAATCACTGTATGCAGGGGCAGAGCCAGAAAATTGGTCAGTGGGGCCAAATTGTAAGATACGACCTTTGGTAGGGGCAAATTTCGTGTAATTATACTATAATTTAAAATTTTTTGCAGAACTTGTAGATAAATTTAGTAAAAATTCTCTGCTTTTTGACCCCATTGGTGACAGATACGTAGCTCTACACCTGACTGTATGGTATTCTAAAGCTCAATAATCATTAAAAGTTTTGGTGCCACCACATTTTGGATGTTGACTTCATTACAAGAGAAAACTAGAAAAACACATTATTAATTTGGTTTTGCTCAATTATTTATAATAGTATGAAATACAAACTAATACTAATTTCTAAAATAAGACTATTCCAATAAAGGAAACTTCCTTGTATTAGGATCCAAAACATAATAATATCGGCCAACACTCCCCAAGTTGGTTTGTAAATGATGTAACTTCAAACAAACAGTCTTTATCATGAACCCCTCTAATTTATTCAATTAAAGTACTGTTGTAACCTTCATTCTACGGCTCTTCCTCATTGGAAAAGTTTAGACGATGCACACTTTGTTCAAACCATCAGTAGTGAAGTCAATTCCAATGTCGATACATTTACTTCATGAATAAAAGGACACCAACAACATGCAATTATTCTTGCTTGGGAAAATTCACCATGAAACACAACCACAGTTAAGTTTTTTAACATCCATGCTGTCATTCCATTAACTTAAACAGAAAATTTTCAAAGATGAACTGAAATGAAATCTTTACAAAAGAATGAAACAAAATCTTCAAGAAAAAAGAGTCAAATGTATTCAAGACAAAAAAAAAAGAAGGTAAACCATCTTTAAGATGAAAAGAAAATTGTCAATAGTACCACGGAGCAACTATTCACCATAGCATTGCTCATAGTGAGTAGAACCACAATAAACAGTAGCATATACAGTACAACATGGTATTAATTGTTCCAGATAGCAGTACTCTTCTTTTTCTCTTTTCTTCTTGGTTTTGTTGACTCTGATACTAAAAGAAGAGAAAATTGGATAATATGATAATAATCAATTAGATTTCAGCCATTCTATTCATCATAGTTGGACAATAAAAGCTAATGCCAAGATTAGAAGTTAATGCCATTTGAATAAAATTCCTTCCTATATATGGGATCCATAACATAATAGTACTGTATCTCTAACAACTTCCTTTGTTTTCCAAATTAGTCAGACAACGATGCCCAATCTGTGTGACTGGCAAAGTCAATTATTGATTTTCATTACTACTCTTTACTTTTCACTTCACATTCTCTCTTCCTATTTCTTTTCATTGCTTCATTTCAAGTCAATGTTTTCTCTTTTGATTATCTTCAACCACACAGTAATATGCTCATCTGCTATCAGTGCAAACCATGCAAGAGTTGGTGTAAGGGTGAGGGTGATGCGAGACTGGAAGATAGGGATAAAAGAGATGGAAAAATGAAGCCAGTGTAATTAAAACTGCCAATTTGAGCTCCTACATCCCAATTCCCTACCAAGCCTTAGTGCTAAGAAATAAAATTACAAAGAACAAGTTTAAGTGGAAGAATGAAGCAACCAAGAACAATTGCAGTTCAGTTTTTTAATGTCCAGTTCTTTTTCACGCTTCCTTCAAGGCCGTCATCACTAGAAACAACATTAAGGATGTTGAAAGAAGGGACGAAGTTAGTTCTCTTAAAATGCACTCAACAGTTGTTTGTCTTGGTTGCATGTAATGAGGTATGCTAAACCACTAGATCCCTCATTGAATACTTTCTTTAGACAGATATAAGGAAAATTCTGTCATGTTAAATAAACCAGGAAAGTCTTGCCTATGTCTAAGAAGAACTATGTAATACACATGTAAAATCCCTTCAATGGATGTATTAGTGGATATTTACACTGGTCAAACAATTAAAGATGATTAGTATCATTAACGTGGACCCATATAACACAAAGCTGCAGAACAACACAGCTTTCATATAATTGTCAACTGCAACCCAGTGTGAAGAAGTTAGCATCAAAGCTCAGGAAATTTGTGCTACCAAATATTGAAACCATTTCTTGAGAAAGTACCATATATAAGCTTCCTTCATGACACGTAAAGGTTTTACCAAAGGAAAAAACCAATATGGAAAATATGCAGAACGCTATTAATTATGATGACGGCCTCTTATTTACTCGGATATATCCAATAAATTTTCATCACAAAGTTGATAATTACAGCTTTATTGGGACATACCCTAGAAAATTGCTTACAAATTTTAAACAAACTCTCCATTGATTCACGGAAAACATGAAACAAATTATTGAGTAGAATAAACACATTCATCTGTACACTACATGCAATAGTTGACAAAGTAACTATAACTTGAAGCAATCATGCGTACAAACTTGACAAGGTCACTATGCCACCAAAAATTCTGGCTTTCCTCACAACAAAAGATGCATGTATAAAGGTGAAAGTTCAAGCTATGAACTCTAAGAAGCTTGGGTTAAAATACAATTAAAGTTTTGTTTCTTATCTTTTTTGCAACTTGAGTAATAAAAATAGATGTCACTATGTTGACATGAACAGTTTTATAAACTTTAACACCATATTATGCATATATTGAATGACTAGACTTCTAGTGCAACAACAGACTCATCATGGCATTATCAATTAGCAATTATATCATTTTTAAGATATACCGAACTATATCTTTTTATCACTTCTTGCCACACATAGTAAACAAATTATCATCTTGTAAATTAAGATTAGTATTCAACGTTAACTAAAACAAGTATTAAATTGAATACAGAGTGAAGTACCTGAGAACCACAGCCAATGCAAGGATCACTTCCCCTCAAGCCTTCTACAAGTTCAGTGTATAGCTGTTCCTTTGGACTTGATGCCGGTGCAGCATAATATGAGAACTCAACAACATCAACATCACACCATACACCTCCTGGTCCCTGCTTCTTAAACAAAGAGTACGTAAATCTCTTGAATTTATCAAGAAAAGGAAATAGTACAATTTTTCCTAAATAGAAAATCTTAATTCCATAGGCTAGGAGGAAACTAAATATGAGAAGACCACAAGCATAGCACTTGCGAAACTATGCACGTTTGATATCAGACAATATCCAAAATATCCATACCTCTTTCCTTTGTTCCTAACTTAATAAATCCCTAGGGGAAGATTAAGTACCAATTTCTAACCTCAAGAGCAGTAGGTAAGCATTGAACATGGTTGAGCCACTGCCTGTGAACTTTGCGAGCAACAAAAACAAGAATAGCTGGAATATCTGTCAAAACACCACGTCGGATCCTGAAACCAATTGCTGTTCCGAGACTGAATCGGCGTAGGATTTTGCTATGAAATGCCCTAATTGTCATGAGCTCAAGCAAGGTGGTGGCTTGCTGGCCTGTTGGTAACCTCCCAAGAGTTTCAGGTAACTCCCCTTTCTGAAGGTTTGCAAAATAGTTAGCTCTATCTTCAGCAGCATCATTTAATCGGCTCAAAGTAGGCCAAGAGAAGTAGGCAGCATTGCTCTCTGAGTGCTGACCACTAGAAGCAAAGGGCTGAAGAGGAGATGGACTTGACCAAGGAAGATTTGAATGATGACAGCAATTCCTTTCCAAATCTAGAGCGGATTCCTCTGATTGTGTTGATCCAGAGTGATGTATTCTCAAATCCAACCTGTACCGCTCCATCTTCAGCTCTCCTATACATAAGGGATAACTGGCTCTTAAGAACCCGCAAACCATTGACTAAGAGAAACCTCTATAGCATTTTAGCTCAACTATCAGGGTATCCTTAAAAAACTGTGGGCTTCACCAATTAACTACCACTTATGAAATGTAGACTCTAACTATTGAATTGAATAAGCAATTTAATAGTTCAATAGTAGCACGTCAAACACATAATTGAAGAAACCACAATGCAGTGAAACAAAAGCACAAGAAAAGAATCTTCTCCCAACACACGAGTTAAAATACTCATTGTATAGAAAGAAAAGGAAAGAACAAGCATAACACACCACATCAATTGCCACATTGAAGATTAATGTAGGGGACTATCGCATCTAAAATAGAAACCAGAAAGTTCAGGAGCAGAAAAATGCGTCCCTCCAAGGACCTCTAACAACGTATCCCAAGCCACCGTGTCATATGCAAGTTTGCACATGAACATAATGATATGGTTCTATTCAAGTAACCTCCGTAACCCCAAAAATTTTGAAAAAAGAATAAGGAAACAAAATCCTAGACAAGATTAAGCACCTACGTGCGGTAGAAATGTCTCGCAGAAACAAAATCCCAGACAAGATTGAGCACCTACGTGCGGTAGAAATGTCTTGCAGTATGATTTTCCCACACATTTGCAAACCAGAGGCCGAACAAAAGCGTAAAAGTCAATCAATGCTAGGATAAGGGTCCCTACTTCATATTCAAAGCATAAGGATCAAGAAAGGTTCTAAGGAAATAGTTCAACAGGTTTTACCGGGAATAAAAGTTAGAAACCAGCAAAGAGATAGAAAGAGAGGGTTTTATGACAAAAAGAACCGGAATTCATATGAGGAAACTAAACCCACATATCTGCTCCAAAACAAGGGCAACAAAACTATCAAGAAATGGAACAAAGGCTAAAACTTCGAAATGGGTATTTGTAAAACTTATCAAGTAGTGCAGCCTGTACTAAAACCGCAGTGATCAAACCAATAAATTATACATGAACTGTGAGGGAAAACGAACAAAAAAATAGCAAGAACAATAGTTGCGTAGAAGGTAAACAGGACGAAAGTTAGAAGATGGAATAGAAGCCCAGATGAGACTGAAATGATATTTGCTTGAAGAAAGGCAAAACTCACCGATTAGCAATGGCGGAGCTGTGATGGATACAAAGCAAATATAGGCCCCCGAAGATGGTCATGCCCTAGTGCTAATACACAATCTCTTCATCGGAAAAACTTAATTGCTACTCCTGAACAGTTGTTAGAGCATCATACAAATCAGTTCTTGTGTGTGCATTTTCAAACAACAGCATAATGTTTGTGTGTGTTTGTGTTTGAGAGAGAGAGAGAGTGCTAAGTCAAGTCACCAGTCAGTCAGTAAAAATAGAAAAAGTTAAAAAATCTGGAATTATTCTTAAATAAATAATTCCCAAAAATATATTTAATTTAACCTGAAAAATTAGGACCCATCCGTATTTGCTCCCCAAAAGTAACACATTCTAATCTTCACCCAAATAATTGGACCTGCGGAGTCACTTAAATGGATGGCTTGATCTTCTGATACAAGATAGGGCCAGAATACTTGGACTAGAAGATCAGCTCTCCTCTAGTGCGAGGTTAACCTGCTACTATTTTTTTATTTTTTTCCTTACGAAGTATGTTAGGAAGGTCCTAATTATAGGAAGACACATTTAAGTTATCTATATCTAAACTAATCATCGCTCGAACCGGGTAAGTTCTTAGCAGGAGGTAAAATTATTGTCCCAAATTTTAAACAGCTACATTTAAGTTATCTACATCTAAACTAATCATCGCTCGAGCCAGGTAAGTTTTTGGCGGAAGGTAAAACTATTGTGTCAAAGTTTAAATAGCTACATACATGAAACGATTCGAACCCACAATCTTACTTAAACTAGGAAAACTCCTTACCAATTCACCAACACGTCGGAGTTAGCACGTTCATTTTTCTATTATACATAATTATCCTATTTATTATTTACTCATCGTTTTTGCTATTGAACAAAGCACTTTGTTTTCTCTTCTTTTACTATTTTTCTATCTTCTTCTACAAAATCTTATCCCAAATACTGAGGCCGAATGGCTTTTCTACAAATTATATTAAATGCCCACATACACTCTCTCTCTCTCTCTCTCTTTCTTGTAGCATTATCGTCAATCACGTCACTCACGTTATCTCCATTTAAATTTCAATGATCAAATCATGACAAGTCTACTCAATCAACATCATGCAAATTAACTAAGATGTTCTTTTTATTCAATGCAACAGTCACACGGACAATATATTCATCATGTTTAATCTTTGCGCTTTTTTTTTTGAAAATTTGTTTTTATTGGTATTTTTAAGTTCAATAAAAAATTTAGTTAGTTGAATTTTTAATTTTTATTTTATTCTCATCAGTTATTAAAATAATGTAAGTCAATTTTTACTTATTTTATGTAATTAAATATTTATTATTTAATATTAAATTATTAATAAAAATATCACTAATATAATTGAAGTATTCAACTTTTTAATTTTTTATATTTAATTTCAATGTAACATAAAATAGTTTGAAATTTAAAATTATTTTATTTTTTAAATGATTATTTAACTAATACTTTTAAATTTATAGTATCTTTAAAATACATAAATTTCAAAATTTTAAAATATGATAACATTATTTTAAAATGTAAATAAAATTATTTTAATAAATGTTTATTAAAGAATATCATAAATCCCAACTCGAGGGTTATAAGAATAGCAACAAACCAGCGGCTAAATAATAGAGCATACCTCAATAAGAGCTTTAAGATACACAAAGAAGATTGTAGCAAGGACCTCGAGTATGCTAATCGAGACATAAAGCCCTTTTTCTCCTCAATGGACGTCAACTCTCAAGACCTGCTTTTTAGAGATCTAATCTGACCAATCCTCCCCGTACAACTTATAACTTAGATATGATCACAAATCCGATACTTTTTTATGCATAGAATCCTTATAAAAGGCAAGTGTAAATGTAACACCCACATACCTCCTGGGAGGATATGTAAGTTGAAGTGAATCACACGTTAAAACAACACTTAATAATGCTATACAGATGCACAAGAAGGGGGGGTTGAATTGTATAATCTTTTCGTTAATCCCCTTATAAAAATCAATTGTTAAAAGAAACTTGTTTTTTTTATGAAAACTACTAAGTATCAACGTTATAGAGAGTTTTTAGAAAACTTGTACAAAACAGTAAACTCATAAATTAAACAGTAAGAGAGATTGAGGGATGAGAGATTTCGACACAGTAATTTTTATACTGGTTCACCCTAAATCGTGGGCTACGTCCAGTCCTCAGATGTCTTTATGAGATTTCACTATCTCTCAAAACTTTTACAAGTATTC
>JANKOE010000008.1:43833593-43856201 GCA_026284465.1 Erythroxylum citrifolium | reverse complement strand
AAGGGATTAACGAAAAAGTTATCACAATTCAACCCCCCTTCTTGTGTATTTGATTATCATTGTATTAACGTGTGATTTACTTCAAAATATTACTTATGTGTCTGTAGATTTCCTCATAATGATGGTTATATAATTGATCCTTAGACTTGAGATTACTAAGGTATCTCATATGAGAATTATTGTGCTTTGATATTCCTTGTGAATTGTCCTATAATAATTTAATTGGTAGTACTTAGATGCAGTATAAACCATATGAAGATAGTTGAGTAAGTCAATAAAAGATTTATCACTCTAAAGTAATTAGAAAGAGTGTCTAATATTCTTGATTAATAGTGATTTATAGAATTCTACGGTCAGAGTCAATTGACATTTGAAAAGATTCTATCAAATATCAATTATAAATTAGTTACAAATTAGCAAGAACAAACATAACCTAGTAATTAAATTGGTGTCACCCATTGTATAACCTTAAGAAGAGGTCACTATGATCAAAGAGGTTAGAACTGGGTCTCTTAAAGGGTGATAGCATAATTAAGGAGAGTAAAATCATACAATCTCTAGTTATAGTTGGAAATTAGCAAATGCATGTATTATAAAGAATGAATAAAGATGATTTCAAACTTACAAAAGGATATTGTTAAGCCCCTAAGTCCTAATAGCGAAATCATACAGGCACTGGCAAGCCTTGACCAAAGTTTGACACTTGGGATAATGGAACAAGGAAAAGACTAGAGAGTAAGCAAGGAAAAGGGGCAATGCCAAGTGTTGGCATGCATTGGTGCACATTGGCGAAAATCTTCGATGAGATGCAGGATTTAGATGTGAGACCAAAAGAAGGCTTAAGATGGACATCAGGTGGAAGGTCAAGTAGATCACACGCATAACAGTGACATGCGAGAGTTCTAAGGTGACTTAGCAAGTTAGACCAAGCTTAGTGCAAGTTTTGGTAGAGTTTCGGACCTTGTACGAGTTGACTTGGCTAAGGCTAGGTTCTTGAAGAACTAAAGACTTAGTGTATGCTTAAATGGACAGATCATGGCTAGTAAAGTTGACATGAGCAAGCATTGGACGGACCAGTGTGCTATTGACTTAGATGAATCATTATCAACAGATAGAGATGAGGAGATCTTGGATGATGTGGCAGAAGATCACAGCGAATAGACATCATCTCTAAAGGATAAGGACCATGTGGAGGATCATCTAAAGATAATGGAGATCTTCATATATATGGATAAATCATTCCTAGATGGTTGTAATCTTTTATCTTAGTTTTGATGTAGATAAGCCCTATTGGATAAGATAAGATAAGATGTGATCTTAGATAGTTGAGTTATATTAGGATTCTAACTTCGTCATCTAGGTGCTTATAAATAACTCATTTAAGCCTTACTCTTCTCATGGAAAGAGTGTTAGAGAGTGTAAGACACAGAGATTGAGAGAGTATTCTTTTGTATACTTTGAGGAAAGTAATAAAGGTTAGCATTTGCTATATCTCTTTCTTATTCTTATTGTTGCCATGAATACTTAGTTATTTTGTAGTATTCTTGCAAGAATGTGAGAGTTGATCACTTAGAGGGTCGAGAGGCGTTCGAGAACAAGTTGGTTGCTCGACGATCACGAGGGAAGGTTGAATCTTGCTTAAACGGATCTAGGTGAGCTTGTCATTCAAAAGGGTAGGTGCAACTTATAGATAAATTTGGTGCTTTAAGGAAAAACTTTGTAACTAATGGGATAAGCTATCTCTGCTTGCTCTCCTTCTTACTTCTCGGCTTGTCATGATTGGTTTTTGCCTTGATGTACAAATGATACCCAAAATGCAGATTCAATATGGAGAAAGATTGATGACTTGATTGAGGGAGAGCATGCATGTGGTCTTCGAAGAATAGATGGAAATGAGTCTAACATGGGGATTGAAATTGGATTTTAGAGAGTATAATTAGGGATATTCCCCCATGCGTCCTCATGAACAAGATATGTTCTAGATGTATTAGTTATTTTCTCCATTCTTTAGTCAATATACATTCTAATTTCTCAAAAAAAAAAACTTTTGGAATTCAAAACATTTAAACGCACTTATAGTAAATTTTTTTAGTAGACACTCAAATAAAAGTACGGATTTTGGCACCAATAAAATCATTGTCCCTTTTTAGAATGACGAAGATGTATATATAATGAAGTTTTCAAAAAGGTCAAAATAAAGTAAATAATATTTTGGATGAGAATTAAATATTAAAATCTTAATCAAGATTTATTCACTTATACATATAATGTTTAAAATAAATAAGCCTAAAGGAGATATTTATATATACATAGTCGTAAATTAATCAAAAAAAATTAATAAAGGGACATTTAGATAAATAAAATCATTCCTTATTATATGGGTAAATTAAACAAATTTATAAATTACAAAAAATTTATTATGAAAACCTTATTAGGAGAGCTATTGTAAGAAAGAATGAAAGCGAAAGAAAATTACTAAAAAAAGAAGAGAAAACATAAATTGACCTAGATTATCTAAAGATATTTCAAATCAAGATTAAATCTTCAAAACGAAAGTTGCAATTTAGCAAATATTTTTATTTTGTATATTTATAATCAAAATTTATTTTTCTGAATATATCACAGTTAAATTTTTATTATAATTGTCGTCATAGTATATTATAATTTCTTAAAATAATAATAAATTGGACATCATTGGATAACAAAATATAATTATTTATGCAAGGAATCACGTAGTCAAAGCACGAGTAACGACAATAGAGAATGCGGACGAGGATAGCGGCTAGACCTGCGGCTCCGAAGGAAAGAAAAAACAGAGGCTGAAAGAAAGAGAGGGATTGACTTTATCAAGATGGACAAATAGCCAAAAGAAAGAGAGGGATTGACTTTATCAAGATGGACAAATAGCCACGCAAACCCCAAAGTATACGGTCCCGTACTTTCAACATAACGTCATTGGCTTACTTTCATCCTCATCCGTACATCTTCTGGATGTATTTTCGCGCTATGTTGGACTCTGTACAAGATGAATCATTATGTCACCATCTCGTGCTTTTTAAGTTTACAAACTACAAAAAGAAAGACGATAACCCAACATCAGTTTCCATTTCCAGCTTTTGTTAGCGTCTTCTTGTGCACTGGCAAGGTCTAAAGATGATGTTTGAACAACAACAGCAAACCACGAGGGCGGATTTGAGGAAGAAGCCGGAGAGAAGAAAACCAAAAGAGGAAGATCAACAACAAAGGCTTGAGATCATTGATTTGAGTGGCATGTCCTTGGAATCCTTACCCAACCCTTCCCTCAACTTGGCAATCATTTGCAAACTAGACCTCTCCAACAACAATCTTCAGGTATATATATGAACTAATCTTTATTTTCCTAACTGGCATGTACAGAGAGACAACAATCAAACGTACGCTTACTGATCTGGATGTCTCTTGTTCTGTCTTTCAATTTCTCGTGTGAACACGATGAATCTTAATTACGTCGAAAACAAAAAACAGAAAAACTGTGTAGTTGTTGCTTGTATTGATCATCCAGTAATTACAGATGATACCAGAATCTATAGTAGCAAGACTGCTGAATTTGGTGGTGTTGGACGTGCACTCGAACCAGCTTAAATCTCTCCCAAACTCAGTAGGTTGTTTGTCGAAGCTTAAAGTTCTTAACGTGGCGGGCAACCTTCTCCAACACATTCCTAAAACCATTGAAAACTGCAGGTTTGTCTTAATTTCCTACGTCCATTTCTTTTGCATCACAACTAAATCGAAATGTCGTTTCAAATCTTTAACTTAATTGGGATAATTAACTATGAACAATCGAAAACAAATATGTTTAATTGTTAATATTTTATTTTCATTAATTTTTAAATAATGAAAGTAAAATCATTATTGGAATTACGTTGTTAAGGAAAATATTATTTTACATACTACTTTTATACATTAATTATGAAGACTACCAATTTGAGAGACATATTACCAAATTCTATAGTAATAATAAATAAATGAGTAAATTATTATTTTTTATTACATAAATATTTAATCTAAGTCTTAAATATTTCTTATTATTTTAATATTCAATTAGATTTTTAACGCATTAGTTATCATAGAATGTTTGATCGATCTAGTTATGATATGATTGAGAGCGGGGCTTAGCTTCGGTTAAGTTCCAAGTTCAATTACATGCTAGCCCTTCTTGTAAGAGCCTGGGGCAACCAGAGTTTTACCTGTAGGTGGAGAATTATATAGTTGGCCCCTCGATAATGAAGTGCGCCCGCTTGGCCTGCCTATGAGATAGTGCGCCAGTTAGGCCCTCGGAGAAGTGTGCCCGCTTGGCCTACTTACGGGATTTCCTCGTATCAAAATTTATATATATATATATATACACATATATGCATTGTAACATATATAATTCCATATATGACAAGCTCAATTTGCTGCTTGCTGCAGTTAAACAATATTAATGTGTTGTTCCTTTTTACAAATCAGGTCTCTAGAAGAACTGAATGCCAACTTCAACAAGCTAAGCATGCTACCAGACACAATAGGGATTGCGCTCATTAATCTCAAGAAGATTAGTGTGAACTCAAACAAGCTCCTATTCCTGCCTCGTTCCATCACACACTTGACTTCTCTGAAAACGTTGGATGCACGACTGAACAACCTCAGATCCCTCCCAGAGGACCTTGAGAACCTCATCAATCTCGAAATTCTTAACGTCAGCCAGAACTTTCAATACCTCGAAACGTTACCGTACTCTATTGGCCTCCTCCTATCTCTAGTGGAATTGGATGTAAGTTACAACAAAATCACGACTTTGCCTGACTCGATGGGGTGTCTTAGGAGGCTGCAAAAGCTCTCGGTTGAGGGAAACCCGCTGGTTTCACCTCCCATGGAGGTGGTGGAGCAAGGGTTGCATAACGTAAAAGAATACTTGAGTGAGAAAATGAATGCAGGAAACAGGAGCCCACAGAAAAAGAAGTCATGGGTTGGTAAGCTGGTGAAGTACAAGACATTCAATGCAACGATGAGAAATGGGAGTGCAGAGGAAAGAGAAGGGTTTATCATGTCAGATTATCGATCCATTGATGGCCTTGCTTCTCCAAGATACATGGGAATGTTCTCACCTCGCCGTCTTTTTTCGCCAAGAAACATGTTCAGTCGCTAAGTGTAGTTTGATTTGTCCGGTCCCTTGGTAATTAAAATCCTATGGAGATGTGTGATAAATATTGTCTTGACGTGAAAGAGACTTAAGTCCAAGTTGGAAAGACTCCTGGAGATGTAAGATATATAGAATATCTTTTATCTATATATTTCTAAATAAAATTGTCAAATGCACCTCCTACTCCTAGGTAGGACTTGGAGTAATTTTATATTTTTGAAATATCAGTTTCTGAATATAATTATCAACTCATGTTAATTTACTTCTATAGACGTGATCAAGAAAGTGTTCCTGTATCCAATTCATGTTGATTTATTGCCCAAAAGTTGCAACTTTCTGAGGAGACAAAACTAGAAAGATTAGTCTTCTTAAAGAGTTGCATAGTCTTCATTCCATTTTACTAATTAAAATTTTAATTTTTTATAAAAATAACTCACCAAAAGACCCTTTGTTAATAGTGTTAATGTGATTATCAAAGTAAGCTAACTTGTTGGCCATGTAAATGACACATGTTAATATTATTAAATGTTATGTGTAAAATTAATTTTTAAATAAAAATAAAAATTAAATATCAAAAACCCTATTCACTTTCTTAGTTTCCACAACAAAAAATGTTGGGAAAAAATTAAGGGATAAAATTCCCTTAACCTATCTGATTTTTTGCCTTATTTTTCTTGTTTCTAAGGGACCATTTAGTCTTTAATTAAACTAACATAGTAAATTTGGTTCTTAGAAAATCATGGTCTTAAATGAGAGGGCCGATTAATTTGTTGATGATCAATTTCTTTTTTGTTAAATCAGAAAATTTTATACAGATCTAAATGAATGTACAACGTTAGAGACTACTCAATTAGTAGTCTCTTAAGACACTAGAACAAACTATTCTATCCATATGCACTTGTTGAATAAAGGAGCTTGGTTACATAAGGGAACGTATGGAAATAAAAACATAGAGGCTCCAAAACCCCTTATATCTCACCCTTCCTCCCGTGACAATTCATCACACCAATGTTCCAACCTTAGCCACATTAGAACTCAACAATGACCAGACATATGTTAACCTCCAACAACCAGAATCACAAGCCAAATAAGACAACACAAACTTAAGAAAACAGAAGCTATATGGTCTCCTAATTCTTCTGCTAGTAGAATTGAATCTTGGGAGATCTCCATGGATATTGTCACTTTGTTGCTATGAACTTTGGAGGAGATTGGAACCTCCAACTCTCCTCCTGTCTGCTCTTATGACGGTGACCCACATTTTGTTTGGCAAATGAAGCTCCTGCGCTATCAAACCTGCAGAAGAAAAATGTTAGGAAAATTGACACTTTCTATTTGTATTACCTCCTCTAGGTATTTGAGCTCTAAATGTCCATAACTTGGGAGATTACTCTGAGGCTCACTCCCAACATCCTTGACTTCATCTTTAAAGGTTCTAGCATTCCTTTCAGCCCATATATGGTAAACAATAGTAGAAAGAAGGATAGAGAAATTGTGGGTGTCTGAAGGTCTTAACTGGGAGGAAATATTAAACCAAGAGAGAATAGAAGGAAGGGTTGGCTGAATAGAGATAGGTAAGTGAAAGTGTGAGGTGCATTGGTCCCAAACCAATTTAGAGAATGGACATGCAAAAAACAAGTGGTCATTGGTTTCATTTGCCGAAAAACACAAGGAATAGTGGTTAGGAGTTTGGAGGTATGAGAGCTTATCACGGGTTTGTAACTTTTCAAGAAAAGCAAGCCAGAGGATAAAGATGCACCTCAATTTACTTCCTTTGAACCATACTAACTTGTGCCAAGGTACTTCCTGTGAAGGAGGTCTCAAGAATTTATAGGCTGAGTCATTAGTATACTGTCTTTGTGGGGCTAGTTAACAATTCTAGACAATCAAATTAGGTACTATTAGGTTGGTATGAAGGTGTCTCAAGGTTCCTTATGATCTCAATGGATGTCTCATGCCACCGCCACTCATCATGGTTGGTTACTGCTAGGGGTGAGCATTATTCGGGCCGGCCCGATTACCCGGCCCGGCCTGAATTAATTCGGGTAAAAAAATTTCAAATTTCTGGTAATTCGGGTATTACCCGAATTATTTTCGGGCCGGGGTCGGGTAACTCCAAAAAATTTCGGGCCGGCCCAATTACCCGAATTAGGTTATAAAAATGCAAAATTTTAGGTTTTTTAAAAAAATTATAAAAAAAAACTTCGGGTAATTCGGGTAAAGCCGAACAAAATTTCGGGTAATTCGGGTCGGGTAAGTTCAGGTAAAAAAAGTTCGAGTTCGGACCGGGTAAGATGAAAAAAAATTCGGGTAATTCGGGCCGGGCCCGAACAGTGAAATTTCTACCCGAATTACCCGAATGCTCACCCCTAGTTACTGCAGAGCTGTCATTGGAAGCTCTGAGCCATTAATCTCCCCTGGAGAAGAGAAATTCTGCAGTATTCCTCTCGAGTGCCATGGGTCCTGCCATAAAAGAGTAGATATACCATTGCCTATCCTAAATCTGAATTGGTTCCACAGTTTGAACCGCACGTATAAAATTTTTCTCCAACTCCAAGAACTATTAGAGGTAGGTTGAGCATTCTAGAAGTTTTGTCGTCTCAGGATGATAGTATTCACCCATTTTACCCACATGCCTCCTTATCAACAAAAAGAATCCAGATCTGTTTTCCTAACAGGACATGGTTCTAGATAGTCAAATGTTTCACTCCTAAACCTCCCTCCCTTTTCGCTCTACAAACATCACTCTACTTAACCTTGGCATGAGATTTCGAATCTGTCGTCCTAGACCAAAAAAAATTCCTAAGCTTAGACTCTATCTCCTTAAGGATAGAAGAGGGGACTACAAAGTAGATAGACCAATAAACTTGAAAAGAAGAAAGAACTGATATAACCAATTGGATTCTACCTGCATAAGAGAGACTTTTGTTAGTGCCTGTTTGGATGAGCTTATATCAGTAGAGCTTTTGTTAGTAGAGCTTTTATCAGTAGAGCTTTTCTAAAAAGAATTTTTCTAAGAAATCAGTTGACTGTTTGACTGTCATTTAAAAAAGAGCTTTTTTTAAAGAACTTCATATAATATACTGTTTGACAACATAAAAATAAAAAAACACTTTTAATTTTACCTATATTTTATTTTGTAATAAAAATTATTTATGCATATAAATATTATTTAAAACATATTAAACAATATGCAAAGCACAATATATTAATTATTATATAATTTTAAACCATATAAAGCATAAATTATATCTAACCAAATCTTTTATATGGATTATAATATAAGTAAACTAATATAAAAAATAAATATTAAAACATATAAAAAAGTCAAATAATATTATATAAATCTCAAAATAAACGTGAATATGTGTTTGTGGGTATTGTGGGAATTATGTGTAAAACATAAAGAAAAAAAAACTAAAAAATAGACTTATTAATTGATTTGAAAAATCTACCTGAAAAAGTGCTTTTTTGAAAAGCTCCAAATTTGAGCTTCTCAAAAAGCTATATTTCAGTTTCCAAAAAAGTCATTTCTATGAAAAAAGTGCTTTTGAATTTTACAGCCAAACACTTAGTTTTCTTAAAAACAGCTTTTACGGTGGAAAAAAGTACTTATTCACCCTCCAAAAGCTGAACCAAACAGGCACTTAGTCCATCTGTTGATCCTCTTATCTATTTTTTTCCAAACGAGAAAGACAATCTCTCCTAGATAGCCGGCCTGGAACGAGGGGAACTCCTAAGTACCGTATGGGAAGAGTACCTTGTTGGAGACCAGAAATAAGTTTCATTTGATGAGTCAGATAATTCACATCTGAAGATAAAAAAAATTGACTCTTGGAAGTATTCATATCCATGCCAGAAAACATAGAGAAAGTACACAAGGAATCTAGCAAGGTCTGAGTAGATAACAAATTCGTATGGCAAAACATCAAAAGATCGTCAGCAAACAGAAGTGAGTGAGTTTAAGGCTTTGGCATCTCCAATGATATTTAATGAAAGGGCTATTCTCCGTACAAGCTTTCAAATTTCTGGAGAAAACTTCCATACATAGTATAAAGAGGAAAGGTGATAAGGAATCGCCCTGTCTTAGACCCGACTTGCCTTTAAAAAAATTTTGAGGGGGATCCATTGATAAGGATTGAATAGGAGGGAGTAGTTATGCATTCTGTGACCCAACCTAAGAACTTCAAAGGAAGGCCAACTGCTTTTAGAACATTAAGAAGGAAATCTCATTGAATTGAGTCGTAGGCTTTTTGAAGGTCCACTTTAAAAGCACACCACCTCTGATTATTAAAAAAGTGATAGTTCTTGAAGATCTCTTGGGCCAACAAGATATTGTTCCTTATTCGACGGTTCTTAATGATAACACTCTGATTAGGGCTAACAATGAGAGGAAGGATTTTTCGGAGTCTATTGGCTAAGATTTAGCTATCACCTTATAGATCATGTTGTAATGAGAGATAGGTCGATAGTCTAAAACTGTGGAAGGGTGAGCTTTTTTGTGAATGAGAGAGATCAAAGTGGAGTTGAGCTCTTTGAGGAGTTTCTCATGATGAAAGTTTTTTTGAATGGCTAGTGTGACTTCTTCGACAATAGGCCAGGTTTGTTTGAAAAAGAACCCATTAAACCCGTCCGAGTCCGGGGCCTTATTGGGATGTAGAGAGTTGAAAGCCTCCCTAATCTCTTGAGCTGAAACTTCAGCAATAAGAGAGCTAGATAGGTTTTCAGACAGTGGGATAGGAAAAAGATTTCCCACAAACTCTTTAGAAGAGTTGAGTAACTTTTGAGCTCCTATTGTACCTTGGAAATATGTAAGGAAGTGATATTGAATTTCTGGGAGCCCTACAATTCTATTCTCATTCCCCACGTCTAATGTGTATGAAATTCCTATTTCTGTTGTCGAAGAGTGAATTATGAAAGAATTTGATGTTTCTATCCCCTTCTCGAAGCCATTTGACCCTAGAAGATTGTCTATGGAAAGATTTCTAATCATCTAAGTCTCTAAATAGCTCACTAATAGCTGCAAATTCCTGATCTATCAGATGCGAGGATCCAGGTAAAAGCCTCATTTGATCCTGAAGGAGATTAAGATTTGCTTGGCATCTCTCTACTCTAGTGTTCACATCCCTTACCCACCAGCATCAAATAATTATAACCTAGACTATCTCAGAAGCTATTCAACCCTAAATTAAGAAACACCTGATAAAACATATATATTAAGCAAACTCTAATTTCACAAATTGAATAAGAAAGAGATTCAACGCAACTAAAAGCGTGTTCCTGAATAGCATAACTTTTCAATAAATGACAAAAAGCAAACATATCAATTTTAGAAGAAAGAACACTAAAAGAATTAAGAATTGCATATTCATCTTGGGAATCTTCGCAAGGGTCCTTTTCTGATTATCAAAGGAATTTGCTCATTTGAAACAGAAGTTTACAAACAAATTAAAACAAATCACCCTAACCAGTGGTAGCTGAATAGGTAAATTAGAACTTTTAATATATTTTTGGTATTTAATTTTTATTTTATTTAAAAATTCATTTCACATATCAAATATAATAATTCATGTCACTCACATAACAAAGAAATTAATTGACATAAGTATCAACATCAACACCAATTACACCATGTACCAAAAAATTAATGATAAATTATTTTTACAAAAAATTAAAATTAAAATATTTTTAATTCAAATTAATATTACAAAATTAAATAAACTTAAAAATATTTTTATAACTAACCCTTCACTAAATCCAAAGAAAAATATCTCTAGCATATTTCTGATTTCGACATGTGAATACAAGCATTTATTGGAACAACTTTTGGTCGAGTAGCCCATAAAGTGGATCGCACATAATCTTGCCAAGACGAAAATGCGTTTATAATATCTTTTATTGAGTTCTTGTTGATAGAGCGTATATAAGTAATTTATGTGTGAATCGCTACATGCTTTTAAAACCAATAGTATTTCCCCGCAAGTGCATAATTTGAAAAAATAAAAGCATGCACTTGCCCAGAATCGCTATACATATCAAATCCGAAACAATCCATTAAACTGGTATGTACATTACTACACCAGTTTATATAAAACAGTGACTCCATAAACGACCTATCTGCATCAATCCACATCTAGGAATCGTGCAAAACCTATTAACCACAAAATGAAGGAAAAGGGCCCTAGGAAGTTTTTGGGACATATTAGTGTCATTTCTCCAGCTATGAACCTGAAATGCGACAAATATTCTCAGGAACTAAAATTATATATATATATATATATATATATATATAAAGCAAATTCGTAAGAGTTGATTAATGATTCTTACATCAAGGGTTTCTATGTCTGCGTCTTCTCTCCGTAATGAATTCATGAAAAGGCGTTTTTGGCACAGGTATCAGTTTCCCAACAATAGCCAGGGGCCAGCTGTCATTACAGAAGTCAGACCAATTAGCAAGAAAGAACAGCCACTCTTAAATTATTGAATAGTAAACCACTTCCAAAGGCATCGTTATGAAATGAAAATTGGATTTATGTCAATAGGAGAAAGGTTTCCCATTCCTTAGCCTGCAAATCACGAGACATACTACAATCCACAAACACTGTTTTATCGGATGTCACATGCCAGCCATTCATTCTAACATCACTCATAATTGTAACACTTTTAGATGAAGAAATGGTTAAAAAAGTTCTCAAATCTGCCTACTGGTTGCCAACAGAATTCCTTCAAGAAATGATGATTACTTGCCTTATAATACCAATAGCTACTGAAACCAGCCATTGTTTCCAGTTAAGCTTGACTGTCGAAGTGAACTTCCCAATGAACTCAATGATAATCACCTACGACACAAAGGGATACGTATCATTATCAAACTGTAAGAAATACCACAATAGAGCCCAGAGAACCAAATGTGCCTCACCTGAAGAAGCAGTGTTATTGAAACTATCCCAATGAAGAGATGATTCTTAGATATCCCTTCAAAAATATTTAATTCATCTGGTTTCCTTGCATTAAATTCATTGAATATCTGCATATCAAGCAAAAAGCATCATACCGTGATCAGCCAACATTGTCCATAGGCACTTTCTAACACCTAATGAATTGGATGGCCAAGCAAATTATGGTAGTAGCAGCAAAAGCTGGGGTATAAGGGTCACACAAACTTGAAATTAAGGTAGGATTTTACACAGGAGAGCATGGATGATTGCTTAAACCTCACAATATAACATCCACAGATTTTGACTGTGAAGGAGAACAGCGAAAAAAAAAGCAGAAATGGGTTAGGTGGAATAGGACATATCAGCGATAATAACTTTATAACACCATTTGCATATGAATACTATAAAGCAATTAAAATAGTACAAACATTAAAATGACAGAACTGGATCTTTTAAGTTCTCAAGCACTTGAAAACGTATTTACCACAGCCCTGACATGAAATTAAAGACAAATTCTAATTGACCCACAAACAATACAGAATCAAAAACTCCATTTCATATGCAATTGAGCAAGGCTTGCCTATATGTAATTAGTTTTCTGCCAAATTAACGAATATATTATACTATAACAATATCTAAAGTGCTAAGGAATATGTGAAAAATCTATGACCACATAGATTCACTGTAAATTATTTTAAGACCATAAAAGAGAAACAACAAACCTAATTCAGGAGAGTTTTCATCTAACATAAAACCACTGGTTCAGCATCTTCTAGATAACTAGCCTTAAGGATAAATTCATCTTTCTGAATCGAGGCCCGGTGGGGTTTTTAAGGATAAAGGAAAAGTGTTCCAATTGATGGAACACCAAATATTTTAGATTTGGAACTCACATTAGACAAGGTGAATCTTGGGAACCATCATTCCCATTCGTTAGAAAGAAGCAAGAGCAAATAAAAAATGGCCAAAAGACAATGCAAGCACTAAAGTGAACATGATAAATTAACATATTTGCAAGTTAAAAAAAAAAAAGCCAAGTTACTTGGGACTTACTTGACACAGCACAAATGCGTTGAATATCAAAGTATTCTTCACCTTTTTTGCATGCGAAGGATCCTCACCCTTTAAACCTAATAAACTTTTTCCTCCAAAGTTGAGAATAAGTAACACAGTGACCTGATATGCTGCCTGAATTTTACCAAACTCTTATAAGTGACAATATTAAGTGATTGAAAGCATCTATTCTGTAAAGAACCATGTATAGGCAGTAGTCATAATAGTCACTGAAATATAAAAAATCTACTCTGTACCTGTATTAGCAAGTTTCTCCACATAATATTTGTTATTAAAGGTTCCCTAGAAGCAAAACAACAAAATTAGGGCTTTCCCAACTAGTCACCAGGAAACATGCATTGCACATCATGATGCATGTGAAGTTAATCATGGTAAGGATTACATGATGGAGTTGTAGCAATATTATGAACAGAACTGAAAATATAATTTGATTACATCATATAATTTTATGTTAGGACATGAGTTGGAAGTTTTACCATTTGAAAACTCAATGTCAACAAAATTTTGAAATCTTATTTTCAGAAACCCCTCTTGTACCTTTTACAACTTTATCTCATTCTCATAATAGATCTTCAGAGTTGATTAAAACTACTTTCCCATGTAAATGTACTACTAATAAGAATATTTCAAATTCTTTGCAAAAAACTGCACCAACATGATAATACTCACCCTCAACTTAAACAGATAATAATGTAAGATATATTTAAGGAGTGATAAAAATTGGTTTAAGTACATAAAAAAGGGTAATAAGGAACATTTGTAAGTAACAATAAATAAAAAGGGTAATTTAAGAACATTTGTGCGAAATAATAAATGAAAACATTAATTATGAACATTTTTGAGTAACAATACCATTTGTAGTAGTGTTATTTAAACCTTATTTTAATTAAAAAAATGAATGCAATAAATACATATATATATCATTTACAAATTTTTATAAATGACTCGTAATCAGTCACATCTACAGTAGGACCAGTTAGATAACTTCTATACCAAAAACTACAATGAGAACATTAAGGCAGAGTAAATTTTGTTTACTTCCAATTAAGATGGCTATAGAATTTTAAGATATAAACTAAGTTCCATAAGTATTTTGGGGATAAAAAATGAAAAATTAAGCTTGTAATTCCATTACAAAACTCAATTTTGAAAATTTAAAACTTCACAGAAGTGCTTATTAAAAGGATTTGAATAAAATTAATGATTGTAAAATTATATCATTTTACTGTTTTCAATAAAATCAAGCATTTTCAATTGATTAATGAAATAATAATCAATAAAAAGATAAAAGTTATTACACAATCAATTATAAATTCTATAAAACATTGAATATATACTTAAAAGTTTTCTGCACATGATGTGCATAATCTAAAACTAGTAAATAAATATAAGCTCCCTTAGTCACAATAATATAATAAAATTATCAGTAACCAATATCTAAAAATAGGGTACACATTTCCAATTGTTCTGCACAAATGTCTACTTATTAAGACCATTAACTATTTTCAAAAATGTTTCTATTTATTCAAAGTAAACAATTCAGAGCTTAAGTTTAGCCAGGCATAGACAGGTAAGAGCAAGAACAAGTGAAAATCCATCACTTAGATCTCTCAAACAAACTAAAGCAGAATTAGACCGAATTAATCAAAAACATACACCTGGGGATCCACCAGTTGTTTTCTAAAAGCAGGTGGAAAACCATTTTGCAAACTAACTAGTGCTATAACCCAAATCCTGAGGTGACAACTCCGGTAGACATGTTCCACATCATACCTAACAGATAGTTATAAAAACAAGGGTTCTACTTTTCTCAAGTAGAAAAACTAGGGTTCTACTTTTCTCAATAACCTTTCCCCAACTACCTTAATTTAATCTGAGAAACAGAATATTTATCAATTCTGCAAATGTTGACTCATCTATCCCCAGGGTTACCAACCATACTTGTAGAGTTGATAAGCATTTTAATAGGTGTGCATAAATCAAAAACCTGGTATAAGAACCATCAGAAAGGTTACTGGTATAAGAACCATCAGAGAGGTTACTTACTTTCGACCAACTGGTGGTCTATCCATCAAGTGATCTGTTGGCGGCTCAGTAGCCAATGCTAATGCTCCAAGGGTATCCATGATTAGATTAACCCACAGTAGCTGCATTAAAAGAAACAACCATTAGTTCCATCTCACACAGGGACCAAGTTATCCTATCAAGTCAAATGGATAATTGATATTTTCAATGCTATCAGACTGCTCCAGTGTGCTGACCCAGACTAGACAATAGGTTAAAGGTAAGAAGTTCAACCGGGATTGGAAAGGTACCGTCTTGGATATATAATTAATAAAAGACAATCAGATAGATATAACAACTAAGATTTTTTAACCAAAAACAAGGTGGATTAAAATGGTTAACATTAAATTCACTCGAAGAGATTAGGTGCTGAAATATCCAACCCAGAATTAAACAAAGAGCCCAACTGCATTTTGCAGTCTGAGTTCTTGCACTGACCAAACCCAGTAAAGAGCTTAGGTCAGAAGGCGGGTATTCCTAAGCATACCAGGTCAGGTTGACAACCATGGATATTTCCATTCTAGCAATAGAATGATAGAACAAACCTGCACTGCATTTAAAGGAACATCACCAGATGAGACTGCCGCCACAACATTAATAATGAGAGCTGCAACATTGACCGTAAGCTGGAACTGTATAAATTTCTGAATGTTTGCATAAACAGATCTACCCCATCGAACGACCTAAATCCATAAGAAATTCAAATAATTTTTTGCACCAGCACACTTTAATAAATAAATCAGATTGGCCCAAATACGCTAGGGCTGATGCACTTTTAACCAGATTGTGCACCTTCACAGCTGACAACAAAACATAATAACAAACCTGCTGTGTAAGGTTCAATTGTGACAATAAAAAAAAGATAATGAAGACTGGAATAATCTTCATGCACAGTTGTATCTCTGTTAAAGAAAACATATCTAATAGTTATCCAGATAGTTGAAGTAAATAACTAACCTTTACAACTGAATTGAAGTTATCATCCAATATGATGATGTCAGAGCTCTCTTTAGCAACTTCTGTACCTTGAATGCCCATGGATAGACCAATATCAGCCTAATCATCAAAAGACAAAGGAAATAAGAAAATTCTGGAAGGTTAGTAATAAAAATTGAAAAACATAAAGGTTTAATGTACCACTGAAAAAAGTGGAAAAAATGATAAACAAATTGAAAGATTTCAAAAATAAACCATAAACATATATTTATCATAAAGTGATCCTTAAGGAAAGAAAGCTTTAAAAAAACCATGAGGATGGAAAGACAAATCAACCAAATTACAACTGAAGTTTATACCTCCCACTACGCTCAACATCACACTGAAGCACACATCCAATTCATAAAAAGGATCCTAATATTCTTTATACCAGAACTGAATACTTCTGAATGTCATCACTACATTCGGTCTGGAAACAACCATAGTCAAGGTTGGAATACTTATTCTAGAAACGAAAGAGACAAATCAGATTCAAACCTCATGCAGTGCAGGAGCATCATTTGTTCCATCTCCAGTAACAGCAACAACATGCCCCTTCTTCTTCAAAGCTTGTACAAGCAAAAGTTTATCATTTGGAGAAGACCGTCCCATCACCTACAGGTTAGATGGCCAACACACTTGGTAATGGAACTTACCAGTAATTAGGACATTTTAAAGATAGAAATGCATGAAAATTGTCAACATAATTCATACCATTAACTTCTCAGCAACTATTTCCCTTTCTTCATCTGAGTAATTACGAAATACTCTTCCTTCAATAATATTAGGCTCCACAGCATCCTGTTCTGAACCTAATATCCCACATTCCAGAGCAATTGCTTTAGCAGTTTTTAAATTGTCACCAGTGACCATGCGCACCTGTCAAACAAGAGAGATTCTGCTCAATAACATGTTAGGTTAAATAATGAAGCATGCATACATAAAAATTTTAAATTATAAAATGAATATATTAAGATATTGGCACCTAAATCCAATGGCAAAAATAAGAGCCAACATACTTAGTTTTCAAAGTCAAGCCTATTATCATTACAAGCTTTAATGCATGTTAATCAATTGTCCAAGTGGCATATAAGTAGTATACCAGTAAATGAGTAACGTTTAGATTAGCTTTGAACATAACCTTCACTGCAGTCCGCGGGACTAGAGGAACATGTGATAGTGATGCATAAGCAAAGCGTATGAATTAACTCAGAGAATGCAGATAATAGCTCACAAACACAGCATACTGAGGGACATTAGGGAAATGATTTCTACTGTCGATACAATATTTATGCTGTTTAGAACCTTACAGCTTATACATTTCTATTGAATATTGTTGGCATATTCTGTACTTGGCCTATCAATTTGGTACGAGAGCTAATGAAGAAGAAATATGAAAAGAGAATGATACGAAGCTGTAGAGCATTCATATCAGCCTTTTGTTGAGCCCTAGTTAATGACTAAAATGTTCTTAAAAAGCCATTACTCTAACACTCTCCCCCAAGTTAGAGCGTAGATATTTTCCATGCCCAACTTGTTACCAAATAGGTATGTTGTTCCCATTAAAGGCCTTGGTAAATAAATCAACTAATTGTTTGCCTGTCTTCACATGACTTGTGGTCTCACAAATAAAATGACAATATGATTTTATATGGCTTTGTTTGTTCACGAAAAACTGGATTAGAAGCAATATAAATAGCAATTTGATTGTCACATAACAATCTCATGGATAGTCCATCTTTGACTTCAATTTCCACGAGTAAATAATATACCCACAAAAGTTCACACGAGGCATGTGCCATTGCTCGATATTCTAATTCTGCACTAGACCTTGCTATCAAATTTTGCTTGTTACTCTTCAAAGAGATAAGATTATCTCACACAAAACGTAAAAGGTGAAAAAGGACATCCATCAAAGTCAACATTCCAGATCTAGTTAAAATTGGACCTTGTGTACTAAATTCGGACTGCAATGCAGAGATTTATACTTTTGAATGGCCTGATAAAATAGGCAACAGTGTATTAAGTTCTTCATATACACGTTTAAACTCAGTCAAATACTCGCAAGAGATTTGTCCTTTTGACAAGCCCGACAAGCCCGATAAAATTTTTGAAAAACATCAAATATATGAGGTAATTTCTCACCAAAAATAAATAGATTCTAAGTACTCCTGCAGTTCTTTGACAGTATCACAATGAGTGGTGATGTTATCAACCTCCTTATCTAAAGATAATCTATTGTCCTCCCATAGCCATTTAGTCCATGTCGCATCAGTAGATGGAGAGTCATTAATCATATGATTTTCTTTCTCAATGCTAAAAAGATACGTCTTGATAGCTTTCTTCCACTGTGGATGGTTTAAAACATCACAGTATTGATCCCCTAGCAGTGACACCACAGTGGAAGAAAGCCATCAAGATGTATCCAACATGATAAAAATTTCAGATTCCATAAACCCAATTCATATTTATCCCCTAGCAGTTGTAGCCAGCAAGTATTTATCCATACAGAAAACAAAGGAATTCGGTTCATCAGCAAACATGCCCCAGAAACTTCACAAAATAGAAGTACCTTAACACCTGCCTTTTGGCACAGTCGAACAGCATCTTTTACGCCTGGTCGACAAGGGTCCTGTTTCAACAGTTTAAGTCAATATGCTAATACTACTGGGATATTACAGTCGGTATCTTGGACACATAATATCAAGTAACATAATGCAAGTCATTATATCCATGCATAACATATCAGCAAAATGAGAAAAGATTCACAAGGCAACCATTGTAGTGTCTCATCCATCATTGTTGCCTGTCAAACCCTTTTTACAGGGACAAAATTGCAGAAAAAGAACAAGGAGGCCATTCATATTGATGTAGCAAACTGCCCGCAAGGAATATGTCACGTCCACATAAACAGTTGAGCAATCCCAAGCTAGAAATTCTTAGACAAAGATACAAGATCTGTACAACTAAAAGAATTTCAACAGTAATGTACCTTTATACCAATAATTGCAAGCAAAATGAGATCATCTTCAGGTAATTCCCATTGAGTTAGCTGTTCTTCATCAACTGGAATTTTGTGCATTTCATAAGACCTATATGCGATAGCTACGCATCGCAAACTTACAGAAGCCATATCTTCTATAGATTTCTTAAAATAGGACAACTGCAACCAAAGGCAGGTTTCAATAAAGGGAAACCTCTGATAGTTCCCATCATAAAAAGGAAACATTCTCACTAACCTTTTCTTCATCCATAAGTTCTATGTTATCATTTGCTTCAATGTATTTTGTACAAGAGGCTAAGACAATTTCAGCAGCCCCTTTCCAGTGTATATGCACTTGAGAATCAGGCTGTAAAATAGATATCTGAGTTAAGCACACATCATGATTTGAAATATGAAAAAGCTTTATACACTGGTCATCAAAAAATTGCAACTATATCAACTGCAGATAATTATTTGAGCAAATCCCAGAAATAATAAACTTATATGTGGGATTCTGGATATTTTAATTGCAAGAATGATTGTGTCTAATCAGAATATGATATTGTTTACTATTAGATCACCATTGCACTTTGTGAGCACAGCCACATTACCCATTTTACTGCAACACCGCCTCTCTTTTTGTCCGAGTTGAAAGGGAATACATGGATAATGGTAGATTGAGAGCGGATAGTGTCAAAATTCATTCCCAGCTGCAAACAATGAAAAGTGAATATCAGCAGTTTAAGCATTACGCCCTAAAGAAGCAAGCAATTTAAAACAGGATGAAAAAAACCTTGAGCGCCCAAACTAGAATAGCTTTTTCCGTTGGTGATCCAGATACCTCAGGTTCTCCCCCACCCTGCCAGAGAGTATTACCAGTCTATCATGATTTAATGCTCTAAATTACTTCAAACTCTCCACAAACTGATGAGGGAAAAAATTGAAGCAAAAAGAAGAAGAAATAAACCACTATGAACTTGCCTCCGGAATAAATACAGAGCCATTTGTATTATGTGCAATGCCTTCAATGAGTAAAGAGGATAACAAAGGAGACAGCTGTGACTTGTTATCAGGTGGATTAATCCTTCTCCCGCCAGCATAACCATCGACAACAGTCATCTGTAAAAGAAATCTTTTGCTGTTAAGAGTGTGTAGGAAGCAAAAAGTGGAGGTAATTGTTCATATCACTAGATCCACCAACAAATAATCAGCAGTAGGACTAAGCTTTTTCCGTGCAAATGAAACTGAAGTTTACATTCATTTGACAACATTCGTGGAAGTAATTGATATTGTACATGGAATACAACCCAAGTATTTGTAAGTGTTAGACATTTGATAATGGTTTAATAACCCATTGCACTTCAGCCAGATGATTGGTAGATTTAAGCTGTTCACATCACTTGGAAAATGACTCAATTTGGGATACGTGTTGCATATTATTTCATAAAAAAATTACTTGATCTACTCTCCAATCACATAATCGAACTACACATTGTACACATTCTGAAATATTTTGGTATAAACAAAAACCTTTTGGGATGTTTGAAATTTAAGTTCAAATTGAGGCTTCAAACCGTTAAAAACTATTTTTGCAAGAGAGTTTACCAAGCAGACAACACTAGGATTGAAAATATTTCTTGAAGCTACTGAACCAGAACTTGTGAAATCCTATCCTTCTACAGAATTGCAGTTGTAAAATAAAATTCTGGAAGCATCTACATAAAATTCTTTGATTTGTCTACCAAGTTGTCATTAAGATGCTCACAATTGAGAGCATCTTTTAGTTCCCCACAAGAAAGTTTTCAGCAACTACCACGTGCAAAAAGAAGTAGCTTTTCCAATTTGGAATTGAATGTTACCAGCGCTTTTAGTAATTGACTTTCATGGCGATATCTCTTCATTTAGTTGATGTCTAATTTATTTTTATTATATTATTTCTTCTAATCGCATGATTTCCTTTAGCATTAATAAGTTGTTATGTTTACTGCACACATTGGGTGTACTTGGATATTGTAGTCAATTTTGTCCAGTGCCTCATTTTGCACAACCTCTCAAGTACTGTAACTCTTTGGGGAAGATCAAAAGCATAGAAAGAAGATAAATAGTAAATACCAGATTCAAGGTTAAGGTTCCAGTCTTGTCACTACATATAGTTGTGGCAGACCCCATGGTTTCACAAGCAGAAAGCCGGCGCACCTACAGATTAACTAATATCAGGAAAAACAAAGTTTATCGTCAACAAACACGAAAATAAAATAGTTTTGTACATACCAAGGCCCTATCTGTCATCATTTTCCTCATTGAATAGGCAAGACTACACCATAGAGTCAAAAAGAGCATAAGAAGGCGTAAAACATCAAAAGTCAAAGTAGTGAACTGGAAGGAAAAAAATAGAATGATCTACAAGTAAAGAAGAGCTATGAGTTGACATGTCTCAGCCTTATCTTAATAAGTAACTACAGATTAAAGGAGTGTACCAAAATCATAGTATGTTTGAATTGTATGAATTGTACATACCCAATGAAATGGGGTTATTTCTAATACATAAACTTACGTTAAGGTCACGGCTAATGGAAGTCCTTCCGGGACAGCAACTACTACAATAGTGACCTACAGTATAAACAATATTAGTTAACCAATCAAATGAATCGAAAAATGTTGCTGTGGTAGTGCAAATTACCGCGACCGTAAGTATTTTAATTGCTCCATCAACAGCATCACCGACTTTAGTTTTACCAGCTTTGAAATGAACTTTTCCATCAGGACTATTTCCATGGCCGGTAAAGAATCTGTCAATGTAAAGTTCACAGAATCAATACAGATCAAGGGAAAGAAGGGTGGAAATAAAGGAAAATACATAAAGATTGTCATCACCTGACCAAAAGAACAACCAGGACTGCAAAAGCTACAGCTAGTCCAACAATGCCAATAAAAGTTGCAACCCCATTTAAGCGCACCTATTATTAGGCATTTACATGTAAACAGACGTTAAGCTCTGAATAAAATAAACAACAGACAAATGAGTGAGCAAACCCACCTGCAAGGGTGTTTCTTCACCCGTGTCTTCCGAAATACTAGCCATAAGCAATCCCCATTCTGTATTAATCCCAACACTTGTCACCTTACAAAGACACAAAAAGAAGCAAGAAAATATTAAGGGGCCCAGATGGCAATGATGGAAGAAAGTTAAGGGATGTTTTTCTTTTTGATGATAACATGAAGAATAAAGAAGCTCTTGGCTTAAGTAGTATTCGTTCTACCCCTGCTAAAGAATAAATTTTACTTTGGCATAATAGATTAGGACGTCCTAATTTCTCTTACCTGAAAAGACTTTTACCTCATTTGTTTAAGTTTGTGGATTGTTCAAAACTTCATTGTGAGCGGTGCATTTTATCCAAAAGTCATAAGATTTC
>JANKOE010000008.1:43814785-43829601 GCA_026284465.1 Erythroxylum citrifolium | reverse complement strand
TTAATTTATCATAAAAAAAATTCGGGGCTGACAAAGCTCACGTCCGCCTTACTTCATTCTGGTTTCACGCAAGCTATTTCTGATCACTCTTTGTTTCTCAAGACAAGGAGTACTTATTTCATGGCCTTGTTAGTGTATGTTGATGATGTTATTATTGCTAGTGATGATTTGCACGCTATTCACCACATCAAACAGTATCTCCATGATGCCTTTACCATTAAGGATCTTGGTGAGTTGAAGTTCTTTCTGGGCCTTGAAGAAGCCAGAACAAAGCTAGGCATTAATCTTTGCCAAAAGAAGTATACGCTGGATTTGCTTCGCGACACTCAGTTTTTGGAATCCAAACCTGTTTCTACTGCTATTTTACCTGAGCCAAGACTCTTGAAAGATTCTGGTGCTGTTTTGGAGGATGTTACCCATTATAGAAATCTTGTTGGTAAACTTCAATACTTGACTACTACTCGACCCGATATTTTGTTCATTTTTCAACTGTTGGCGCTGTTTCTTGATGGTCCTACTTCTGCTCATTTGGCTGCTGCTCATCGCGTTTTACGGTATTTAAAAGGAATCATTGGTCAGGGTCTCCTTTTTTCTTCTGACAGTGATCTTCACCTTACAACTTATTCTGATTCGGATTGGGGTACTTGTCCGGATACCAGGCATTCTCTTACTGGCTTTTGTGTCTTTCTTGGTTCTTCCCTGATTTCCTGGAAAACTAAGAAGTAATCCACCGTTAGCTGTAGTTCGTTTGATGCTGAATATCGTGCCTTGGCCACCACATCTTGTGAAGTGCAATGGCTTCATTATTTACTCGGCGAATTTCTCTTGCCTCCTACTATTCTGACGCCTTTGTTTTGTGATAATCAATTTGCTATTTACTTGGCTCAGAATCTAGTTTTTCACGAACGTACTAAACACATTGAGATCGATTGTCATGTGGTTCGTGAGAAATTACAGCATGTGTTATTGTGTTGCTTCCAGTTTCATCCACTAATTTTGACTGTCGGTAGGTAGCTTTGACCTCTGTATAAATACCTCTTTACACAGTGAACATAATATAGAAAATTTCCCCTCTGTTTCTCTGTACATCGTTTTTACCTTCTGTTGCTCTGTAAATCTGATATTAATGGAAAAGCTTACCAACAGATTTATAAGGGAAGCCAAAAATCATAGTAAGTCTGACAGTTCCAAGTGAAGGTATAATAAATTTAAGGTTATATGTCAAATTTGTGATAAACTAGGACATTATGCATTGGAGTGCTATAATAGCTTCAACCACACTTTTATTGTTGAAAAGTTGTCCAAAATCTTTGCCTTCATTGCTTCACCAAGCTTAGTGATAGACCCTGTTTGGTATGTCAATTATGGTGCCGCTAATCATTTAACTGCAAATCTTAATAACCTATTTATGCACATGCACTCGAAATAAGCTAGAGATGAGCAAATTACAGTGAGTAATTGCAACTTCCCATAACTAATATCGAGAAAACTGGTTTTAATGTTGATGGTTATTTGCTTTTATTAAAAAATATTATGCATGTTCCTCAAATCACTAAAAACTTATTAAGCATTTCTCAAGTTACCCATAACAATAATGTTTATGTGGAAATTCATCCTACTTTTTTCCTTGCCCGAAATATGCAAGGATGAGTGTTAATGCAGGGAACGCTTGATTAAGGTTTATATCGGCTAGCTAGCTTCCCATCTTCATCATCTCCAATTGAACCTTCATTTTTTTTGATTTTTTTGGAGAGCGCACCTCTTTACAAGGGTGGCTTAATCGTTTAGGCGATCCTAGTGAAAAAGTTATCCATAGGCTTATCTCTAATTTTAAACTTCTGGTAAGTTCAAACAAAATCATGTTAGTTTGTGGTCCATGTCAAATGAGGAAAAGTTATCATCTCCATCTGCTTCCTTATATTTTTCGAATCTATGTTTGATTTAGTTTATTCAGATGTTTAGGGTCTAGCGACTGTTTGTTCAAATAATGACAATTATTATTTTATACAATTTCTTAATGACTATTCCAAATGCATTTGGATTTATTTTATGTAAACCAAATCTCAGGCCTTTTCTATTCTTAAACATTTCAAAGTCATGGTTGAGACTTAATTTGGGTGTAAAATCAAACAATTATTGCAATATGCCCTATTTTCTTAACGAATTAGGCATTCAACATAGGGTTTTAGCTCCCCACACAGAAGAGCACAGTGTTGTTGTTGAGAGAAGACTGAGGGACAGTGTCCAAAAAGGCTTATCATTGTTAGCTCATGCAAATTTATCACTAACTTTCTAGAAGTATGCCTTTTAAACGACGATATATTTGATAAATCTTTTAATAACCCCAAATTTACAATATACCTCTCCATTCTAAATTTTACATAATTGTACACCATACTACAAGTTTTAAAAAACCTTCGATTGTTTGTGCTACCCTTTCTCGAGACCATATAACAAAAACAAACTACAATTTTGGTCTCAACCTTGTATTTTTTTGGGTTATAGCTCTAAACACAAAGGATATCGTTGTTTGCATCCATTAACTAATAGGTTATAGATTATGCGTCATGTTGTCTTTGATGAAGAGAAATTTTCATGTATCAGTTAGTTGGGGCTAAAAATATTAATAATCTAAATACTCTTACTATGTCCTTACCACTTTCATTGTTACATTTGGCCACAGAGTCTTAACCACCTCCTATGCTTTCTTCTGGTAATTCATCATCGTCTCACGAGCCAACATTCCATTTATCTACTTCATCTCCCACGTCTCCTAATCTGTCTCATTCTTTTACCCCTCCTTCAGAGACCTCACCTCATGTTAATACAAGTCTGTAAAATAGAGCTTCATTTCACATGCCAACTAGTAATGACTGCAATAATACCTCTGATGATCAAGATTCCATTACCTTGTCTTCCCTATCCCTACCACCCCTACAAACATTTACGTCCTTCAGATGCCATATCATATCCTATGACTACCTGAGCTCAAACAACTCCTTCAAATCCAAAGTGAATTATGATTACAAGGCCTTTACTGTATCAAAATATCCACTACCCCCTCTTCTTGATGTTGACCAAGAACCCTCACGTTTCTTTAAAGCCAATCAATCACCACAATGACATATTGCCATGGAAATAGTGTATGATGCTCTTATGAAAAATAAAACTTGGACTTTAGTTCCTTACCTTCCTAATGCCAATATCATATGAAGCAAGTGGGTATATGATAGGAATATCAGTAGAGAATTGTATTATTTACGTAGATGTAAGGTACATTAGTAGTATAACTCCTAGAAGATAACTCCCAGGCCAATACAAAATTTGTATTTCCAAAATATGAATGATGATATCTCCCTCTCTATACAAAATCATATATATCTTATGTACCTCCTCATTCTCACTCTCTCTCTGTAACTAATTCCTAACCTCCAGCCTATGTGGCATTTGTATTTGTTCCCTTCCCCATTGTACCCCTACGGATGTGGGTTGGAATGTCTTAGTGGCTGTTTACTAACACTAATACTAGCATGCTGATAACTAGGAAGGGTGCTAACACACATACCATTGTCATCCACCAATTCAACTATTTAATAAATGAAGATTTGCAACACGCATTGTCTTACCTGTCACAACAATTACAAGTATAACAGCAAAGGCAATGCTGGCCCCATCATACCATCCTTCTTTGACACCCTATAGGAGAGAAAAATAGTTATGAACACAATTAAGACCAATGAACGTTCAAAGTTCAAACAAATGTGAGGTTATGGGAGTCTCCCCTAGAGAAGGATAAACAATCCTGGGCAACTGAGGATATGGACTAACAACTTTGGAAATCCTTAGATTATTATCAACAATTACAAAAAGAATCAAATAACTTATCACACAAAATTGGAAAATATTCACCAATCTTATGTGAAACACAGCGAATAACCTAACCATTTAGATAGAACTACTATAAAACAACGTTGAAAAAAAATGATAAATATCACTTGAACTAACCAACTAAGATACATCACCAAATTGTATTAGTATTCTGTCTTTCCACATTAAAAGAGAACCTAGTCACTCAATAATCCTACCCAACAGATGTCTACTCTTCCAAAAATAAACAGAAACCATATTTTGGGCCATAAAACTAGTCAAAGTCATCAAAACCTTCTTGTAGACAGAATCCAAAACTCTTCACAAGTTTGAGGAATCACCCAAACCAAAAGCTTAAATAACTGGCTGAGGTCACAATACAAATTCATGCTTAAATCTTTTGTCATGTAAGAACAAAACTGACTAAAGTATGGAAAAGGATAAAGTGCATATGACCATTAATCCAAACTTACAATCAAAAGACTTGAGTACTATGGGTCCAATTTTTGTTACCACCATTTTAAATGCTTCCAATACCGCTAAAAGAAATATTCAAGTCAACATCTTTTAATGTTGGCTAAGGCCACATGGAACCTAAGATGTTTTTGTCTACTTATTTTGCCAAGATGAATTTATTATGTTCCAAAATCAGTTTAATGGATCCCCTATTTTATCTAATAAGTAGGATTTAGTACTAAAAATGTATGTTCACTATCAAAGAAAGAAGTTTTCATTGTCATATCATGAAGAAACAAAAATTTTAAGAAGCACTTCCAATTACTTCTTAAATCTCAATTACTTCTTAAATCTCAGGGATTTGGGCAAACCCATATCACATAATGACAAGTAGGTATAAGTTCAGATAATATGCAAGCTCACCTCTGTCTTTATGCCCAACACCAGTGAAGCTACCGCAGCAATCATCAATATTATTAAAGTAAGATCTTGCCAAGCTTCCCAAAGGAATCTCTGCAAGTGGACAATAATGGAATCGATTAGGGATCTAGGTCCGTATATTATTCTTTTAGGGGATTGAAACACATGGATTAAATACATTTTAAGACCCTGATAATATTAGTACTTTCAATAAAATAACATGCAATATGAATCCAGTCTTGGATGATCTGTAGTTTTCATATATTAAAAAATTGGTTTAGTTTCATTATGATGCCAATAAACTTTGATTTTATTGAACAGTGGTGAACAAAACTGAATGGTAGCATTAAAAGATTACTTCCAATTATGACATTATACTCGCTATCTAAGAAATTACATGAATAAATAATGATAAATAAAATTGCATTACTATTGCCAATCCACGAATCAGCTAAGCAAAATGCGTTACACATACATAAGGTGTTACTGAACAGTAGACAAAACAGAACATCTAAACCATTTCTTCAGGAAAAATTAGACGACTTTGTTATCAAAAAAAAAAAGGAGGAAACAACAGATTAGTTTCATTAAAACCAAATGGTACAAGATTAATTACGACATACGCTCAATTTGCAAAATCAATCTATAGATCTCCAAAGCCAATCCATAAGGTTCTACTAAAAACATCAATAGCACAGAAAACTTTTAGTATATTTTCAGGAAAAAACAGTATAATAATTAAAGACAAACAGAAGCAAGATGTACTAAAAGATTACTTTCAATTACTGAATTATATTCAAATTCACATAATCACATGGAAAATTGCCGATAGGTAGAAACTACTTTACTCATTATATTCCACAGATGTCTAAGGAAAATTTTTTTACGAAAAGCTTTATCAGACACATCAATAGCACAAAAAAACCTTAGTATAGGAAAAATAATATTACTCTAGTCCAAATTGAACACTAAAACATCTTAGCATGCATTCAGGAAAACAGGAGTTAAAATAAAAGAAAAAATCCTAGATAACAAGCAATATCAAAATATGTGGTTACCCAGAAGCTCCTTCCTTTCCTTTGAGGATATGTGTTTGATCCAAATACTTTCTTCCGTTTAAGTAAATCAGTATCATCTCCAGTAATCCCTTTTTCTAGGTTTGATTTTAAGGCATCTGAAATTCGTTTTACCTGATAGAAAAAGAAAACGAAAGAACATATCAATTGAATCTTCATGCAAGATAAAAATAGTCTAAGTAGAAAATTTGTTGTTGACTTAACCCCCCCAATCTCCTGCAGAGCATTAAGGTTATGATCCCTTGTGATTGTAGTAAGTTGATTCTGCGTAATTCCGAAATCTCCTTCAAAAGTACGGTCCTCCGTTATTGTCCCTATTGATGAACAAAAAATTAAAACACAATTGACATAAATACATATCAAGAGATGCAATCAAAGAGCCAAAGAGAACCAAAAGCACATGGATTGGATTATTCGACCATGATTTTGTAGCATGCACACAAGACAAAAATTATATCGAAAAATGTACACCAAAGGTGTCACCAAATATTATTTGCATATATTGAACCATGGATGTACATAGAAAAAGGACGGTTGGCCAAAAGCGGAAACTTAAGTAGGAAAACTGAAATACCTTTAAATGGAGATGCAAATCACATACCTCACAAAATGAAAAGGAAGCAAGAAATAGTATGTTCTGTTCTCCAAGAAGAATTAATGGCTTATGATTCAAATCATTTGATGCCGTGTAAAAGGAAATAAACAAAGAAAAGTTTCAAATGTCTATACACCTCAACAATACAACATCAACACATAGTGCATGGGGACTGAAAGGAAATTGTGACAACCAAAGCAGACTCTAAAAGAAGTAAACTGCATCAAAGTTTGGACCAAAATAGTAGGACAGATTCCTAAAGAACTAAAAGGAAAAAACTTACTGAGATTGCACATGACCTAGTAATTACATGATTTTCCCAAAGTACTAACAATAAATAAAATAATCATATTTTACTCACAAATTGCATCACAACATTTAGTACCAGATTACAAGAAAAGAAAAGTACCATTTGCTCGTAACCCAGCTTCTCTGAAGAGATATGCAGCCTATCAAAACAAAGGGGAGATAAAAAAAAAAAAAAGAGAAAGACAAGCCAAATAAGAGACCACAAAAGGGGACGGTGAAGAGAAAACTTTGCAGTTCTAAGAGATAAACGTACTCTAATTGCTTGAGCATGTGCTCTAATCTTCCTTAATATTTGTCTTTTCTCTTCTTCCCTTTTCAAGTCCAAGGTGTAGCGAAATCGACGAGAAGCATTAAGCACAAGAGCCGCTTGCTACATAAAGAAAATATTAGCGCAAACTGTGATACTCATTAAATCAGCAGGACTCTGAACTCTTAATCAGTAAATCTAATCTAACGTCCACATCCTCCTAGGAGAACAAGAAATTACCCTCCATCGGCGAAGACGGTCCAGAGGGGCGTTTTTGGTGCTAGGAATGAAGAAAGGACTGGACGCGTAGTCGTCGTCAGGGTTTTCATGGTCGAATCCGGTGGAGCTATTGCCTCCGGCCTCCTCCTCCTCGTCACGGCGGCGCCGGTAAGGCGAACCCTTGAATAGATTACTCATTCGTTAACTGTCGCAGGAGAGATGGCACCGTTGTGTTAGTCTTTAGCTTTGATTCCATTCACCGTTTACACATGACACTACTCTCTCTATCACACACGCACGTCTAATAAATAACCCAAAGATTTATCATTAAAGAAAGAAGATATTTCTTTCTATTTTCTCTTTCTCACGAGGCAGGCCCATCCCGTCCCACGGAAACCCAGCCCTAAAACACCTCGCTTTTTTCACCAAACAAGAAATTGAATCACTCGGTAACTAAAAAAGGAAATATTATTTGAACTTTCGGCCATTTTTGCTTTAACCACACGCAAATAACTGCAGTCACTAATAAAAATGCATTGCCTACATTGAAATTATCCTCACTTGCAAAAGATAGAGCATCCGTTCGGTTCGATGCTTGCAAAGAAAGGAAGCATCCGAATGTTTTCCCCCCTCTTTTTGATAAAAATAATTTAATGCCGTTTGAGCATCCGAAGCAAGCAAGCATCAGTTTTATCATCAAACAATTACACAAATGAATGAGTTGAGTGGTACGCGTAGGGTTGCCTTGCCGCGTATAACAACGCAGCAACAACTCATTCATTTGCATGCGTTCCACTTCCTGCCGGCTTCCATCGTGAACTTTTTCATTATTTTTCTTTCTATTATTTTTTTTTAATTAGAGGAAACCTCATAGGTGGGCCAAGTGCAGGACGGATCCAGGGAGGCTGGCAGGGGCTATAGCCCCCAAGACTAAAAAGTTTTCAGAATATATACATATATATATAGGCGCCAGCTCCCAGACCAAAAATTTTTCAGAATATATACATATATATAGGCGCCAGCTCTCCCAAGACTAAAATCTTAGATTCGTCGCTGGCCAAGCGGGCTCACCTCTTAGAGGGCCAAGTAGCTACACCCCATTAGAGGGTCAAGCGGCTACATCCCATCACAGAGGGCCACACTAATTCTCCACCCATAGGTAAAACCTCGACTGTCCCAGGCTCTTACAAGAGGGGCTAGCAGGGAATTGAACCTGGAACCTAACCGAAGCTAAGTCCTGCTCTCAACCATCTAGCCACACCCCTTGAGGGCTTTCTAATATTTGTATATATGCATAATGCATTACATTGTTATTATGGATATGTTTGATAATTCTTATTATATTAATCAGGAATTTTAATTTTTATATTATTTTATTTTATTTTTAATAAGAAAATTAAGCTTTTGTCCCTACTAAACATAAACATTATTTAAATATAATATTAAAATTTATGACAGAATTTCTTATGTTGCTACTTTTATGAATTATACTATTTTATAATATTTTACTCCAACTTATATTTATAAATTAATTTTCAGATTCAAAAACTTGTATTTGTTTTCTTCCAATCTTATTAAACCATACCTTTTACCTTTTTCACTATCATAATATGAATTTTATATTTTATTCTCTCATATTAGTTTAGTATCTACTATTTGTTGAATAAAAGTTTATATTTTAGTGATAAATAATTTTTAAAATATATATCAAATGCACTTTAAAGTGTAGTAATATCATCAATATAATACCACACATAATATACGTTAATCATAGAAACAAATACTAATTCTACCATAATTATTAAATTTAGCATTAAGAAAGTTTTAGCAGTTTTCACCATATTCCTAATCACATTTTTAAAGAAAAATTATTTAAAAATTTCAATCAAATGTTAGAATTTTTAATTTATTATACATATAACCTAAGGATTAACTCCATATTATTTCTTGGTTATTCCTTAGAGGCATCGCAAATCGTGTTCCCTAGTGATCTTTTACATGTAAGTTCACAAACATTTTGTATATTGAAATTGATCTTCTACACTCATGTTTCACTGGTCCTTTGACCATTTAATTGCAGCTAGATAGTTAGAATGCTGGAAGCTTATAGAGTATACGGCCATCATCCTTCTCCATAAACTATTAAAGAATTGGCAATCAAAGAATAGATGACTATGTGATTCTGAATCTACTTTACACAATGAGCATTAGTTAGTAAGATATTGATGATAGAGCATGCCCCTTGTGTTCAATCGTTGTCAGCATGCTAACCACAATAAGAAAGAAATCTTTGGAATCAACTGGTGGTTCCATATCACTTTAGACCAACTAACCCTAGCCCTTGCTTCCCTTAATAGCTTCCTGTATAAAGTGTTAGAGTGTAGTCCATTAAAGTTAGGTAGCCATATGTAAGTGTTAGGTCTATCCTCCCTCATATTGTAGCTTGGAATCACTTGGGATATTTTAGTAGGATAGTTACTTTGTTGGTTACAAATAACTCATTTCTTAACCTTAACATGTTAGGATTCAAAACATACGATAACAATTTGTAAATAAAGTATAAGGAGTCAGTATTTAATTAGATCTCCCATATACTCTTACCTCTTAGGGAATACGAATGGATCCAACTTAACCATAGGATGTTTTTGTTCCCTAGAATTCTGCACAATCTTTTAGCTATTAGAACTTGATTAGATAACCTAATTGGAGTAATACTTACTCCCCTTTCATAAATAGGCTTGGTGATCTCCTTCCAGCTCACTTTGGGCTTGCCTTTGTCATTTAGTCTACCTCCCCATAAAAAGTCTCTTATTATCTTTTTTATAGATTTGATAATCCCCTTAGATATAAACATATATGCAGACCAATATATGTTCAGGGAGTTAAGCACATATTTGATAAGTACTAAACTGCTAGCATATGATAGGTCTTTATTTCACAATTTCACCCTACTCTAAATTTTTTCTGTTATGGGGTAAGCCTTCTTGTAGTAATTGGGAGGCCTAGATACATAAATAAATGGTCTTTAATTTGCAACCCTAAAAGCCTTAAAATTTAGTTTAAATAAGGAAAAATGCTAGTTGATAAAGTCATGTAGTTCTTGTTGTAATTAATCTCCAATCCTGATAAACTCTTAAAGGTGTAGAGGAAAGAAATTAGAGTGTATATTGAGTTATCATAGACCTAAGAGAAGAGGATTAGGTCATCTGTAAACGATAGACTAACTAATTTTACTTCCTTGTATTTACTATGATATTTGAAGAGAGATTAATTTTGTACTTAAGTAATCTTGGATAAAAAGTGCATGGAGATATGGGATCCCTTTTCCTTAATCCCTTTCCTCCCGAAGGAAATAGATTTTACATACCTTTTGATTCATTCCTTGAAGATTTTAGGGAAATTAAAAGCTTCTAGCATGTTAAAAATGAAATCACAGTTTATAAAATCAAAAGCTTTATTGAAGTTTATCTTCAACACATGGTTCTTCGGCAAATTCTTATTTATGTAGCCCTTAAATAACTCTTATGCTACTAGGATATTGTATCCAATCTATCTCCCTTTAAGGAAGGCTTCTTATGAGTCACTTATCATTTTTCTAAGTTCTTTATTTAACCTTTTTTCCAATAGTTTAGAAATGATTTTGTATAAAAATTGCAATAAGAGATATGTCTACATTTCCCTACATTCCCCTAAGGAACTTAGATTTTGACATTTTGAGATCAAATAGATGAATTTCTTATTTACTTCCCTCAAAATTATCCAATTTTTAAAAGCTTCAAGACTGCTGCTATTACCATGTTTTTTATTATGGGCTATGTTTTTAGATAAAAGTACCCATTTAGTCTAATTGGCAATGGTGCTTTAATAAGGTTTGAATCAAACGCCACTTTTTTTTATATCTTGTAGGGTGAATGGTCTTTATAGAGTTTCCTTGTCCTCTTTACTAAATTGGTGACTAATGAAGGAAGATAATAATTTGATTGAGGATCAGTAAGGGGTTATTAAAATGATGGAGTCCTTGAAGTAGCTGAGTGTTTCCTCTTTTAAATTATCATGGGTGGTAACCACTACTCCATTATACTTCCTTAGGGAGCATATTCTATTGATATTGATTTTGTCTTTTATGTAATTATTGAAGAATTTTGTGTTCCTTTCTCCATCATTGAGCCATATTACCCTTAATCTCTGCTTAATTAGTAAGTCAAGAGTGGAGACAACTTTTAAGTAGTTTTGAACTTGGAGACAACTTTTAAGTAGTTTTGAACTACATTCCTTTCCTCACCCAACTTTTTAGGATTATCAGTGTACTAGTATAAAGATTCCTAAGATTCTTGTACAAGTTCCCTAAATATGCATATATCTTATGGCATCTAGGGCTTTAAATTTTGCTTTGATTAACCCAAGTTTCCTAATATATATATAAGGACATTGCATCCTTGCACCTCATGCTCCATACCTTTATGAATAGCTTCTTCAAAGCCCCCATTTTCATTTAGGAAGTTGTTGAACTTGAAAGGTTTCTTCTTCTTCCATTTAAAAACATATTTTTTATGATGATTAGAGAGTGATATGAACTTCTGGGATTTTCAAAAAAGGCCGAGCTAATTAGAAATTTATCTAACCATTCACAATTTACAAGAGCTCTATCAATTTTATTCCTTAGATGCCAATTGGAGGATTGATTGTTACTCTAGGAGAAAATGTTCCACTCATATTTTAAGTTTGTAACCCTTAGATTCTTGACCCAATCTTTTAGATCATTGCTAAAACTCTTCAAGCTAGTATTCCTCTCAACCTCATTCATATGCATTATGTTATTGAGGTCTCCTATTATCATTTAGGTCCATCAATGGATTGATGAATGTTGGAAGGTTTTTGTTATAGCTCTCTCCTCTGGATTTATATATTGGATTCATAGACCAATGTTATACACACTTATGTTCTCTCCTCAATGAACCAAATCATGTTATGCAACATTCGATTTTGATTCACCAACACTTTATTGGGGTCAAAAGCTAAAATAATACGACCATATTGGTGATAGTGGTTGTCGAATAAAAAAGATTGTTATTCCCTATTGCTTGAAGCTTGCAGATGTTATCAAGGTTTAGTTTAGTTTCCAACAAACAATTGGCCCTAAGGTACATCATAAACATAAGGAGCGAGTTTTGGATTTGAGGGACTTACCTCTCTCCTTCCTTTCAGACATTTTTCTATTATCAATTATGAATTCATGATCTACCTTGTAATTAATGCCTCTGTGGAGATATTCTTCCATCTTTGAAATAGTTTGTCTCTTTAAAAATTGAGTAGTTTGGTTAATTTGTTTTCTTTTATCCTTTTGAGTTATAGTGATAGGTAGCATTGGTTCATTTGCTTCCTTTATAAGAACTCTTTTTAGCTACAAACTAGGGGTATTGATCACATTTTATTCCAATATTTTGGTTATGGTTCATTTGCACTTCTGTCATCTGTGTAACTTTTACCTATTTCCCTTTTTTGTCTTATAATCCCATGAGTTCCATATATTCCTCATTATTGAATTTTCTTCTTGTAGCCTTCTAGCATTTCCCTCATTGAGCTAAAGTTGGTTTCCATTGGTAAGAAACTAATATTGAATCTTCATATAGGTTGTCATTCTCACCTATTCTCATCAAGATGACGTTATTTTAGAGATCTTTATTTAACTCTATACTTATGCACATTCAGGCATTTACTACTCTTTTCGTCTTTGTTGTTATTTTATCCATGCATATTGGATTCCCAATATAGCTATTAAGTTAAGCCCCTTAATAGATCAAAAATCTAGGGGAATGTCATATATGTTAACCTAAATAAGGATGTTTTCATGTTTATTCCTTTGAAGGCTAATATCAGATTTCCAAACCTGCTAAAAAAAGGGAAGGTTTTATATATTCCATAACCCATTCTCCAACACTCTATTTGATTTTGATTTAGAGGATAATTTGAAGAGAACATGGTTCTCCTTTGAAATTTTAACCTCTTGGAGCCCTTACCTTTCTAGGTCTTATGAGCCTATAAATTAACCATTTAGAATAGGGACCTTTTACTAATAAAGAAACTAACTAGTTCAGTGCTCTAACTCTTGGCTCCATCTTTGACTATCTTGATGTCTGGTGAAACAATACTTCTATCATTGGGATTACTGGTAAGAAATAACATAATAAGGTATCAGACAAGTCTCCAAACACTTGTTTCCAACTTATCAATTTTCTTTTATATTTACATGTGAGGAGTTAGACCTTTCCTTAGACTACTTCATTTTGAAGAAGCTAGCTTGGAGGGGCGAGAAGGTACTTTGAAGAGGATTGCATTGATTTGATCTAGCCATCTTGACTTCCATTACTAAAGAAAGTAAGTTGTAGGCCTCGAGTTTTGAAACTTTGAAAAATTGTTACTTAAAACATAAATAAGGAGTGAAATAAAAAACTAGAAGGTGATGCAATTTCTAAGATGCTCCTAAAGAGAGAAGCTTAGACAAAAAGGCAAAGTGTTGGCCCCTAAACTTCTTTCTTATTGAATTAAGCATGATTTATATTAAGTATGAGGTTTTGATAGAATAAAATTTTTCTGGGAGTTAATTATTATGTCTATGTTACTAGGATTTATTTCATGGGTTAGTTGAATTAAAAGTGGTAAGAATGCATAAGGGCATTTTTGGAAGATCACTTAGGTGTAAATAGAAATAAGGCATAAATGGAAGGGCAAAAGGGACATCTTAAAATCATTAAGAGTATAAATTAGAAGAAGAAGAATTACGAGTGAGGGAGAGAAGAAGAGAGTGTCATGGAGAAGAGAGAAAAGAGAGAAGGGAGAAAAAAAATAGGGTTTTGGAGATTTTAAAGAGTTTGAAGAATTTGAAGCTAAATCAAGTAAGGATAAGCATCATTTTTCTTGATTTGATGAATAAAGCATGTTTAAGTGATAATTAGAAGTAAAATGGGGTTGAATGGAGTGAGAATCTGGAAAAATTTGAGAGAAGAGTTGAGTTTTTGCGAAAGTTCGCCGCGACGAGGTTTTTCCTGCACAGAACATGCTTTGGTATTTTGAGTATAACTTTTTCTGTAGTTATCCAAATAAAATAATTTTTAAATTGGAGTAAACTAGAGACATAGGACTACAAATTTTCTGAAGAAATCAAGTTTTAATTATGTCTATAAGAATTTCAATTTTTGGATGGAAGTTGAGCATAGAATATTGTTTTAGTATAAGAACAGTCCGAAAATGGTTGAGGTATAACTTTCCGATTTCTGAACTAAATTGAATGGAATTTTGGCTATTGTTTAAGGAAATCAAGGAAGGAAAGAAGAGTAAGAGGATAGGCACATTTCAGAAAGTTATAAGCAAGGGAATTCAATGTGGGTTACATTTTTATAATTAAGTAATAGGCTATTAATGTTTTCTTTCAAGAAATGGAAATAAATGATTTTCAACTACTTTATTCATGTGCATTTATTGTTTTTTTAATGCTTTAAGAATGTGCTACATGTTTGTATATGAATTGTGTTATTGGTTTACGAAATGAATGTTGGAAATGATTTTGAAAGAATATTGATTTTTGAAACGATATTATGGTTATGAAATCAAGTTTCAGAAATGTGTCATT
>JANKOE010000008.1:43794956-43814685 GCA_026284465.1 Erythroxylum citrifolium | reverse complement strand
TGAGAATTAGTTGTAAGGAATGAATTAAATGAGTAGAGATTAGAGAGTTTAATGAAATAATGTTGGTAGATGAATTGCTATGAAATGATGTTGTTGGGACAATTAAGAGTGAAGGTAAGTATAGGATAGATGTAAATAAGGGTAGTTCGGTGTGATTTTTGTCAACTTCGCTGCGGCGAAGCCAAGACTTTTGCCACTACGAAATTGTCCGAGAGGTCTTCTTTTGTTTGACTTGGTGACTTCGCCGCAGCAAAGCCAAAAGTTTGTCGCGGCGAACTTCACCCGAAGGGAACATATGGGATTTATCCCATATGTTCGCTGTGGCGAACCTGCCTTACTTCCGAAGGGTTTTTAGCTTCCAAATGCTAATTCTTCCACTAAGCCCAAACTTCATGCTTCATGATCTCATGTCCGAGGTTAGGCTCCAGAAATAGGATCCAACAGTTTTGGTATTAGAGCAAGGGTTAAACTCCGAAAACAGGGTTCCAATAGTTGTAGTATCAAAGCAAGAAATTGGGCTACAAAATCGAGGTCCAACAGTTGTGGTATTAGAGTAAGAAGTTGGGCTCCGAAAACGAGGTCCAACAGTTGTGGTATCAAAGCAAGGGTTGGACGCGAAAAACGAGGTTCCAACACAAAGAGGAGGTTGTTAGGAAAATGTTGGTTGGATAAAAGATCTGAAGGTTATTATAGAGTGTATGGTGGAGAGCTGAGAAAGATGAAGTCAGGAGGTTTGTAAAGGGACCTTAGGTCATCCATAAAGGCTTGTAAAGGGACCTTAGGTCATCCATAAAGGCTTACCCGAAGGTGAGGTCGAGAAAGGTTATGATATAAAGGGTGGTTATTGTTTGGTTTAAACCTTTCCCATTACCCTATATTGTTAGCTTTACTAACATAGAGTGTTATATAAATTGGGTTTATCCACATCAATCCATATATGAAATTTCAATAAATAAATTAATACATTTTTAATTAAAAATAGTTAAAAATAAAGATAAAAATCAATTGACAACCCATTCATTAGTATTAAAAACAATTGTATAACTCTTAAATTTAATTTGTTAAATATTTTACTTATTAAAATTCTACAAGTTGATTGACATGAATGAGTAAGCTTATATGACAATCCACATCATCAAGGTCTACTGTAAGAAACGATAGGTTATATTTGTAACAAATTGAAACTTTTAGCATGTAATTGATACTTTTTAATATATACTTATGCTTAGTATTGCAAAGTTGAGCAAAATTATGAATTTAAAATATAAATTACCATTATTCTTTTATCTATGTAGTTTGTAATATTTAAATTTTTATCTCAGAAACTTTTTCTTCTTTTTCTTACTAATTAGTTGTTTTTCTCCCTAATCAAAAAAATCACATTTTGTCACACATATTATCTTTTTTAAATCTCTCATTATGTATTAAAATTTATATAACTGGATATAACTCAATAATACAAATTAAAATTTCTTGAAATTGAAGGCAATGCATCCCCAACTAAACACTAAAAGTTAGTTATGCTAATTACTCAAATGCTTTCAACATAGATCTAGAAGATAGATTATGTAATGTTATGCTCTCATATTAGTAAATGGATTTGAGTGAAGATTAGCTATGAACTAGTTGCACACAATAAGACCAAACTGGATACGAATAACTTTGTAGACATATTTCAAAAGAATAAAACTTTTTTATTGCTTCGAATTATATTGGCAACCTCCTAGTACTATTTAAGATTTTAATAATAGTTTAATATGAATGCAAAGTGTATATATATGAACTAAACTTCTCAGTAAACTTATGATGATGATGATTAGTGTAAAACAAGTAGTAAATAAGTGGGCAACGAAATTACATACCCCTTCTTTGAGATGTTGGCACCTCTTAAGTACACAGAGTATGCTGAGAAAATTAGATAGGTAAGAAAATGAGTTGTACAGTGGCCTCCTACAATAATAATGATGAGAGTTATGAGGAGATGAAATTAAAATTATTTTTTTATAATTAAAAAAATAAATATATAGCATACATTATATATAAAGCGTATGATGTAACTTCTATTATTAAGGTATATTCGTATATATCGAGTAACTTAAATCATTGAATAAAGTGGATGGGATCAATGGAGAAAAATTAACAAGTATAATCACCAATCTCTATCAAATTAATAATCTTTATTAGTTAACACAAATTTTAAATTCACAAATTTTAAATGTATCACAAGATGGAATGACCAGCTAGAAATGGACCTCGTTAACAAATAATAAACAAGAATAAACATGTCTTAATGATTTCATTTTGTTAAAACTGAAATATCGTTTATTTCTATATATAATTCATATAGTTTATAACATAATTACTTTATAAACAGGGACGGAGCCAGACTCAACTCTAAGGGGGGGCCGGGAAAGGAGGGTTGTGTGTGCAGAGTTGAAGAGAAGAGAATATAGGGATTTTTTTTAAAGAGGGGGCACTTATATTTGTAATTTTAAAAAAACTAATTATATAAGTAATTTTAAAAAAAATATTTGAAAGGGGGGGGGGGGGCCATGGCCTCCCTCCCCTATAACATGGCACCGTCCCTGTTTATAAATATACAAAATGATAAGACTTAAGTAACAATTCGAGCTGTAAAAACTTCTATATAGGGGAGATAGGAAGAGGGACATGGATGACTTATGAGAGGTTCCAGTTAAGTGCCAAAAAAGAGTTGGAGATTGCAATTGTAGAATATAACTAATGTTGAGCTTATAAACAAACTAATAACTATCCTTCATTGGGTTTGCAAGCTGAAGAAGCATAAGCAAACTAGTGACATAGTTGAATTTGTAAGCAGCACTAGACTCATAACTGATTTATACACTAAAAACCTCTAAAATAAAATCGACACTAGTATTGGATAAGATAAGTATCAGACTCATATTTTAATTAGTTAGGGATCTATTATTTCGATATATTATTTCTTTTAGGATTCGTATAATTAGCTGTTTTAGTTTGTTTAAAGTTCCATATTTATCTTTAAATAGATATTAATTATCTTTCAATGTTATTTGTCTTTATTTAGATTATATTTTTGTTGTTATTTCCTTTTAGGATTCTAATTCTTGGGCATAAGCTTATAAAAGGCTTGTTTATTATTGTAATGGAGGAAGATTATTATTGTTGAATTAAGAAAAATCTATAAAAAGTTTTCTTCATCCATGTTCTTAAAAGAACCTTTGATTTAGGTTCTCTATTAACTATCAATTTCGTCTACCTTGCTAGTGGTGATCAGCACAAAATCTTATCATTCCCAATCCTTTCTTTTCTTAATAGTCACATTTCATATCCTTCTTTTATGTAAATGGTCCTAGGTCCTACCATATTGATATTGAATCTCTTCACTCTTATTGGTGAGGATCATATCAGAGATTAGTATTAGAGCTTAGTTCTATATTTAGGTTCATTCTTAATATCATTGTTTGTGTATTCAATTTTTTTAAAATTTCTATTGAGAACAAATTGTTCTTAGGCTTTGTATTCCTTAATTGATTTCTAATTAAATAAATTCAAAAAAAATTTATAAAGAGAAATCCTAAAAGTTTCATCTACATCAAATATAAAGTGGGGATAGTAATTGCAGTAATTATTGAAGGAAAGTTTACTCGTATTCTAACAAGGTCAAGAAATTCTAGTATTAAAGGTATTATATTTATTAAGTGTTCTCACTCTTATTGTCATCATTTCATTCTTGTCAAATTATTCTTTTTGTTATTTAGTCTAATTGGGTTTTTTTGAACTCAATTTCTTATTTTGTCGCGCCTAAATTTACTTTTTTAGGAGTATTTAACAAGGGGGATGATTGGGGAGGGTTCAAATAACTTTCTTGATTTAAATTATTTAGTTTGTAGTTAGAAGCTTACATTAAGAGTTGAGTAAAATCTTTAAGAAACATATAACGGAGTGCCTTTACTATTAACTTTTCATATGGGCATATCATAACCTAAAGCAGAATCATGTCCAAAGAAAAGTTAGTGAAGAGGAAAAACAATAGTAGAATAAAAGTGCTTTGTTAACGTCATTCAAGGCTGATTAGAGTAAATTATTCAATAAATTAATAAATTTATAGAAAATTTGGAAAATAGGACATTTTTATAACTGGATGATAGCATAATCCACCTCTAGCTGTTAAGGAGAGCTAAACTTGAAGGGTGGTAAAGAAGGAAGAATGGGGAGACAAGGTTAGGAAATGTTTGGCATAGGCTATCAAAAGGGGTAAGACAAACTAGTGGATAATAATATGGGTAGTATTAAGATTACAATATTGTCTTGTGTAGGAAAAATAAATCTAAATGCATAATTAGTGTAAGAGAAGTGTGTGGAGCTAGTTTTTAATTGTTATAACTTCTTAAAGAGAAAAGGTTAAACTAGAAAAGGTTAAACTAACTGTTGTATAATTATGAATGTATGGTGGATTGATGTGACTAACAAATTCTTACTTAGAGGAGGAATCGAGAGCTTTGGAGGAGATGAAGTTACTAATGAGAAAGCAATTTGTTCTAAATTCCTATTATAAGGAGTTCTACCAAAGGTTGCAAACATTAATTCATGGTTCCAAGAGTCTAAAGGAGTACTAAAAGAGACGAAGGTTGTTGTAGATTGGGAAAAAAATAAAAAAAGATAAGGAGATGATAATGACTTGATTTATTTGTAATAAAAATCCATAAATTGCCAATTTCGTATTGTTACAACATTACATGGAATTAGAAGATGTAATGCATATGGCTTTAAAGCAAGAATGACAATTAAAAGGAGGCCTTATAATTATATTGGTGTTTTTGGTGTAGGTTCATCATTATAAAGCAACTTAGGGAATAGAAATGAAGACAATGCTCTAGATTCAAAACCTAAAGTAATTAAATTGAAAGTACACATACTAAATGGAGTGAAATGTAAAGTTGATTCCATTATAGTAAGTAGGAATCAAGATGTCTAGTGTTTTAAGTACTTGGGTAGAGCTAGAATTTCCTCATAAGCAAGTGATGTTGAAAAACTCAGATGGAAAGTAATGTATCCTCGAGTAAACAGGAGTTGGCAGTAAATGTATCGTTAAACCTAAAAGGGGAAGTTTGTTGGTCATTAAGAGGGCATTGAGTGTGTCTGTAAGGAAGGATAATGCAAATAAGTAAAGAGAAATCCTTTTTGATATTAAATGTGTCATCAATGATTAGGTGTGTAATATAGCCATAAATGGAGAAAGTTATAGTAATGTGATTAGTATGGAGTTAATGGAGAAGTTGGAGATGCCAACCATGAAACACTATAAATCATACAACTGTCAATGGTTGAATAAGAGTGAAAAGGTTAGGATAACTAAGCAAGTAATAGTTTTTTTTAGAGCAAACACTTGGGATTAAATTTAAGCCTTTTAGGAAGAGTGAAGATGAGAGATGTATATGTAGCTAAGCATCAAATGCTATTTGATTATGTAGATGAAGTTGATTTGGGGACAAATTATTTTGAAGAGTGGACAAATTATTTTCTTCATCCTTATTCTTAAAGGGACCTTTGCTTTAGGTTCTCCATTAGATCTTATCTAACTTACTAGTGGCGATTAACTGTAAAATGTTATCATTCCTAATCTTTTTTTTTTCCTGGAATGTGTCAATTCATATACTTCTTTTGTTTGTTTTTACGTTACTTTCATGGATTAACCTATTTTTGATAAAATGGTCCTAGTTTTATCATATAAATCATCAGTCCTATTAGTGAGTGTCATATCACAAAGTAATTAACTAAGTGTGTTCTTTAACACCTTTATCCAATTTAAAAAGGGATAAAATTTTAATTACCAATAGATACATAAATAGATCACAATACATAGGGCAATACCAAAGTATCACTTACTATTTTTTATTAATATATCTTTAGCTGCCTTTTTTCATAACCACATTTCTATTGTGATGCTTAAAGAAAAGAATTTATAGAAACAAAGTTCTTTATAATTACAATTTATAAGTATAAATTAGTTCTAACTAACATATCATAAAATAACATATGATGGTCATATTGGTATAAAGAAAAAGATTTTGCACTTATGATCTTTATAAATGACTTGTCAGTTGTCTAACTTAAAGTCAAACATTTTTTATTTCACACATTATCACACAAAACGTAGGTCACATAGCAACTATTATTGATACTAAAGTTCTAAAAACTAATTTATTAATTTAAATTAACAGTAAGTAAATATAAACATATTAGCAAAAAGGTTAAGGATTTATAAACATATTAGCAAAAAGGTTAAGGATTTATGCATTTTATAAAATAATGATTTTGAGTTTGTCTATGTATACTTATGTTTGTATAATTTATTGACAATACAAATTGTCGCATCATGGCATCCCAAAATTCCCAAAGTCTTTTATAGAGAAATTCTAGAAAAAAATTGTATATCAACAATAGTATTACTCTAATTCTCTAAGTCAACAATGTTATAATATAATTCTTACAAATAACATATGCATATAAGTGCCATTCTAGTGTCTCTTATTTAAATTTCTTAAGGAAAACACAAAAAGAAAAATATATATAAGGTATGAAGGACCTCATTTTTATGATTATACCTTAAGTTCACTTTGCTTTCTTTTGACCTTTTTATTATTATTTTCATTTGTGAATAATAGATTTTTCTTTTTTTGGCATTATATATTTTTTCTTGCATTATTTATAAGCCATATATTACAAGCTTTTGCTACACTCAAAGTTTGTCATATTGTAGAAATGTATTGTTATAGAAGACATATATAGTAAATCAATTAAAACAAAATATTATATATATATATATATATATATAATGGATCAAGTGTGATTCTAACTCATAATTTTGATAATAATAAAGTATGTTACTAGTAATATATGTATATTTGATAATATTAGTAAGTTCATTTAGTAAAAATAAGTTTAATGAAAGAAAGGAAGTGATCAAAGGATCAAAATCAAGTGAAACACTAAATACAATTCAAAAGAGTTTTAAAGTAATTCATGTCAAGTGAACAAAGAATAAGAAAGAATGAAGGAATAAATTATTATAATCTATCTTGTAACCTTATTTTGATCATTTTGAGCCAAAAATGAAAAAAGATAAAACGAATAGTATGGAAATGGTTAGACCATCAGCCAATTGATGTGCTAACCAATGAACTACTAATTATTCAAAAGAGTTAGGTTAGCTAGCTAATATGATTTTCAAAATTTACAGAATAAGAGTTGAGCGTCTAGTTAGGGGTTCTAGTAGTCGATGGCAAAGATAGGTTAACTAAACATGCCTAGAAAATAGCCGTTGTAATAGCTAATTTGTATTTTTAATGGCTATTTGAATTAGTTTTCGGTATAAGTACATCATAATTTTGTAGGTGCAAAAAGGCAATCTTTTGCTTATAAAGAACCTAACCATAATCAAAACCCATTTATTAGTGATAACTGTATATTATAATATGTTTTCTAGGTGTTTAAGTGTATTTTTAAGTATTTTCTTAAATGATAATTAGGACTTAGAATAGTGTTCTTGTTAGTGTTTTTATGTGTTTCAATTTTTTGAGTAGTTTATAGTAAGAATTTGACCTCAATTTTATGCTTCAAGGGGTGTTTAACGTGTTTGTTATTGTATGAAAATAGGAAATTGAAGAAAAGAGAAGAATTGGAAGCATGATGCAGGTTACGATTGTGACAGATGTGGCAGAGAGCAAATTTCAGCTTTTCCATCTCGTGAGCTTTTTTGTACTTTTAAACAGGGAAACCCTAGAAAGAAACCTAGAAGCCTAAAAAAGTATTCAAGAATTAGAAAAAAAAAGAAAAAAAAGACAACAACCATAGGTCAAAAGAAGATCATAAGGAGACATCAAGAGAGCTTCATAGAATTCCATATTTCCATATTAAGACTCCATCTAGCTTTTATTTATTTCATTGTTTTGTATGCTTATTTGGATTGATGTGATGTTTAACATTATTATGGGTTTCTAAATCCATATTAGGGATTGTTCTTGAATTGTTTTGTTGAACTTTATTATTGTTAAATTTAATACATCTATGAATGTTTGTGATAATTGTTATGCTTGTACTTGGTAAAAAATTGAGAGAGTGAATCAAGTCATATATGCCTATTTACACAATGAGAGTTGGTAGCTTAATATACCTATAATTATCAGATTAATTATAATTAACGAGAAATCTTAATTGGGAAATTAATTATCCTTAGGATTTCTTTAAATCTAATTGAATAGTTAAGAGTAGTTTTGTGAATCGAGATATTAAAATTCTATAATTATTGAATTCAATTAAGGTTACTTGATTAGATCTCGAGAGAGGGTAATCAAAACTTTAAAATATCTAAGAAAACAAAACAAGGATAGAATAATTCCTAAGTCTTCAAACTTTGATAAACCTTTTTTTATCGGCAACTTAATTGCTTAATTGTTCAATTTAATTAGCTATTTTAATTTCCATTATTTATTTTCATTCAAATCAATCCTTAATACCTTAGTCAAATTTTTATTCAAGTTGTTAGGTGTCTATTAGTCCTCGTGGAAACAATACCTTTTATATTATAAGTTGCGATCCGTATAAGCATTTCTAATTAAATTTAGACTTCCCTTCTAGACCTTGAGCTGATCTAGATATACCAACTTCAAGTAGGGGAGAGATTGTTTTTCTAAGGAGCCAAAGGTTGTTCTTGGGATGGATTTGAGGGAAGAGGCCAACAAAATAGGGGGAGTCGTATTAGTTTTTAAGGAGCTAGTAACCTCAAATGTAGTAACCTATTCTTATACTTAGGAATTTAACTATTAGATTGAGTCATCATATGAGAATTCATGAAGTGTGTTTCATTTGCATACATCAAATTTGCATATACATGTGAATCACGATCTAGGGACATTGTAAAAATAGTATATGCACTTACTGATATATCTTAGGATATGAAAAATCTTAAATGATTATGACGTGCTTGTGTGTTGATTATGTCTTGAATTTTGTTTGATGAATTATAATTAGTGAATTGGGAATTTATTATTCTAATTGAGTGATTGATAAAGTGATATGTGCATTTAGTCTAAGAAAAGTGTTAAAAGGGCAAGATAAAATGATACATAGGAATTTAGGTCAAATGAGCCTATGAGATGATGACATGTGGCACCAATAATAGAGTGACAATTGGCTTGAATAAAAGGGTGACAAATGGAGGTATAGTTGAGTGACATATGGTCTAGAAATTAAATGACAAATGGACTTATAAGGAAGTGACAATTGGGAGTGTAGGAGAAAAACACATAGCATGACTCTTAGCTTGACACTTGGCATAACACATGTTTATCTTCTTCACCACTCACTTTACCTACGTTTCTTTCTCTTGTAAGATCACCATCTTTCATGTTTTGGTCTATTGTTTCTCCTTCTTTGCTCCCACCTACGACATTTTTACACAATCCCTAAAACCCTTAAAGTTTTGCCAAAATTTCATAACCCTCATCTTGTAAATTGAAACCCTTTAATCCCATCTTGTTTTTAATGTATGTTTGATGCATGAGACACTTGCTTAACTTGTTGATTGAGGAAATCTTGAGACAAACAAGTAAGTATTTGATTACCTTATTAAGTTATATGTGAGCATAAGATCCATAAAGATTGGTTAGGGATGAATTGAGATGAATTGAATGTAAGGTTGATGATGAGATGTACTTGAAATGTGATAAATGAATTGGTTTTGTTTTGATGTACGAAAAGCCTAGGTTATAAATTGTTTTGAGAATAAATTAGGTTGAGATTAGAGGTATGTTGAAGATGAGTTTATGGTAAAGAAAGATGTTAATGTAATATTCTTAGAATAGAAAAGAATTAGGGTGTAACACGTAAGATAGTAAATGAAAACATTTGTTTGATTGATGATGCCTAAGAGATAAATTGTTTATGAATTATCAATTGAATGATTTTGGATTGGAGTTTGAGATGAAATGATGAGAAATTGAAGTATTCTTGCAGTATAAGTGAGGTATAGTTAAAGAACTATCATGAAGGAGTTTAGAGTTTGGAAGAAAATTTGGAGGAAAAGGAAAGTGGGTCTCGGATCACAATTCCCAAATTCCCACAATCGTGGGACTTGTATGATTCCTTACCATGATTGTGGAAATGCTTAGCAGGAAGGAGAATTTGTGTTTTTTGTTCTGGTTGAGACATATAAGGATAAAACAATATACATTGATACTGTTTTTCCACTATCTAGTACTTTAGAGGGACTTTTTGGAAGTTTATCCACAAGGGATTAGCTTCGATGTTACCCTTATTAAACTCTATTCTAAGTCTCATATTTCAAGGAACATTGGCTGGACTCCATTGCACTAGGGATTTTGCTTTAATATATCCCCCAGGCAAGCATCCTTTGAGAACTTAAAAAATAAAGGTACTGTCTTCTGTTAACAAAGTTTTTTCTCCCTTCTTACCCCATTTAGCCATAGCCCATACTTATCTTGAGGAAAGATGGTCCTTTACCTAGGAAATATCCTATTACGTCTAAGGACCAAGATGTAACACCTACGTTGAGAAGTTTTACATGAGGCATATGAACACCATCCATCATAATTCCTTTGAAATGAGTGAGTTTATCCTTTTGAGGGGAAGCTATAAATTTGTCATGCTAAGACTTAGGAGAAGGAGCATTGAGCTAGTCTGGCATATTGCCTTCACTTCCAGACTAATACCTCACTCTAGCCACTAAGCTCATCAAAATTTTAAAGTAGGAAAATCTTCCATAGCCAATGCTTTCACTTCTCCCTTTCTATTAGAGAGATCCTAGGTAAGCAAGAATCTTCCGAGGACTTCTATTAAAGAGTATCAGTTGGAGAGTGACCCCCTCTCAGGTTACTTCCATTAGGGGGACCTAGTCTGTAAGGGAACTAAACTCCTAGCATGGGGACTTTCCAGAAGAAGAAAGAAAGTAGTAAAGAAGAAGGGCAAAATAGTAAAGTACCTAGAGATAAGTTAAAGTAAAAAAGCACAGAGTTTTCCTTATAACTTATTTGCATCTTTTTTACCATAAGAATTAATGTATTTAACCTTTCATCTTATACCTAAGTTTTGATACCACCTTTATAAAAAGCATCAACATTCATCCTAATAATGGAACCATAATATTTATCAAATGTTATAATGATATAATAAAAACTCCACTTTGGACTTGAGAGAATCATATACCTAAAATAGCTAGTTAGAAATTACAAGTACTCATTTTCTATAGCCTTATGTACCCTTTCATCTCTTCTGTCCTTTTAAACAAGGGATCTGACACCCATCTCCATATGAGTTGTTATAATCTTCCTTCTTTAGTCCTTTTTGGTTTCATCATTAAAGTTCAACTTACAATCCTTATTTATATCTAGAATCTTTCTTCTTTTTCTAGCATAGAGGGCTGGGCCAATTTTAACTTGGCATGATATAGTTATCCATTTGAAAGAACAAATTCTCTTGCTACTTTCACGAATTTCTAATTCCTTTAAAATTTTAAAATCTTAGGAAAGTACAAGTCAAAAATAGATTATAAAAAATTAGATAACTTTTAGGTGGATATCAAGAATCCTAATTCATCCATATTTTAGCTACAAAAGGTCATAAATTAACAATTTTAATTTAAATGAAATTTATGTAGGAAAATGTTAGATTTAAGATATGAACTTACTTTATAAATTATTAAATTTTGAATTAAATATTATAAAATTAAAGTATATTAGATTTGATTCTTTTGATCTAATTAAACTCCAAACAATTTGGTATAATTTAAATTCAGTTCTCAGTTTGAGTATTAAAAATTATCTAGAATTATACCAAATTAAAATCATTGGTACAACTTGATACGATTATGATAAACAATGTTAACAACACAATTCTATTCTAAATATTTTTATTTGATTCTTCTTATTTGGTTTGTAATATTTAAATTCATTTACAACCTGAACTTAACCTACCAAATTGTTTCTCTTTAAACATTTTTTAGTGCAAAACTTCTTCTTTAAACTTTAAATACCAACTTGTTGAGCAAGAATGAGAATTAGAAGAAAAATATGTTCTTTTATCACCTAAACTTTTTAAATGGATATGTAAAAAAACCTAATTAGTTAAAGAATTAAAAAAAACTAATTAGTTAAAGAATGTACTATTAACTTATGTTTAATTAAACAAAAATCATATCTAAATATCTAATATAGTAGTTTAATATTAAGTTTTGCCTTATATTTGAGGAAACTCTCCCACTTTTTAGTTATAATGTTATATTTCAAAAAAAAAATTGCAAGACCTAGATATTTAATATAATGGATGGAAAGGAGCACCTTAGTTAATACTTCATATATTACTTGCTCAAGATCTTTTAAAAATGATCAAAAGAAGAGAGGTATAATGAGTTATGCTTTGAAAGTAGACATCTATAATGTATTTGACACCACCTATTGGTCTTTTATTCTCAATATTCTTAATACTTGGGGATATCTTGATAGATTTATCAATTGAATAAGCTGATATATCTCAAATCACATCTGTAATATCCATATCAATGGAAAACCTATTAAACCATATAAAGGTTAACAAAGGCTTTGGGTAAGGGGATCTTCTTTTCCCTACCTCTTTACCATTTATATTAAAGCCTTGATTAGGCTAACTATCAATAATGTTGCCAAAAATAGACCAGTTTAGATTTCATAGAAAATATGATAAGTTAAGAATCTCTTTACTATCATTTGCTGATGATTTGATGTTAGTTTATGTATTTGTCTTAGCCTTTTTGCTTTATCTAACTTTAGGCTCATGTCAACACTAGACATCAATTTGAGATCTCTACCAGTTCTCCTTTGACCAATGAGCAATTGGTTCTTCTAACATGTTTCAAGAAAAAAAATCTCCCTTTTAAGTATCTGGGAATAACTCTACTAAATGATTGAGTTCCATAAATTGCCATCGACTCTTGGATTTCATCCTTAAAATATTATCCAATTGGTAAAACATGTGTTTATCTTTTACAAGAAGGGTCTAACTCATTATAACCATCCTTACCAACCTACATATTTATTGGTTTGCTTGTATACATCTATCAAGAAACGTAACTAAGAGCATAAAAAATGATGGGATGCTTTTATGGAATGCTATGAAAGGGAAATATTCTTGATCTAAAGTGAAGTGGAGGGTGGTTTGGGCATAAAACCTATTAAAGTTGTGAATAAGTTCTATTAGAAAAAAGATTATGGAAGCTTCTGGTTGATAAGGAGTCTCTTTGGGTAAAGTGGATCAATTCAACATTCTTCAAAGGCTAATGCTTATAGAAAAATCAAAACTAAACAATCCATATCTTGGACATTAAAACATAATTTTTATTCAAGAAACAAGTTGAGGGATAACTTTAAAACCAATATTAGAAATGGTGAACTCTCTTAGTTTTGGAAGATAAATGGCATGATTTTAGCCCTCTACAAGTAATGGAAAATCTTTGATTTACAATCTAAGGAATAACATAATTGAAAATGCAAGGTCAATCTAGTCAAAGAAGGGAATAATTAGGTATAGAATGATCGCTAGTCAAGAGGTTTCTTAGCTGTCCATGGTTGTTTGCCTTCCTATAAACCAAATCAACAGGAAGAGGATGTGTACAACTAAACAAGAACTGAACAAGACATAGCCTAATGTTTTACTAACAACTCCTTCCTCTAACTTCCCAGAACCCCACAAACACCAATCCCTTAGAATGCATGGTTTGGAACAATAATAATATTCTCAATACCTCTTTTATAACTTGTTTATCTATCTAAAGAAAACTAAGAACCAAGGACAAATTGAGCAAAATGATCGTTCTAGGCCCTATTTATGTGCTTTGCTAATAAGAAGATGAATCCATTGATCACTTACTTTTATAATTTCAAGACAAATGCTCGATATATTTAACCTCCTCTACAACTCAATTAGTGGTGCAATAATGTGTTATTGATATGAACCATTAGAGGCCATAATAGCAAGAATTATATGTTATATCCATTATATTTACTTATACCATTTATTGGATTTGGAAGAAATGAAATTAAAGGGTCTTTAAAGGAAATCAGCTAAGCCATCACTCTCTAATAGGGATGACATTTATACCCAAGCCTAGCCTAACCCATCCCGAAATCATCAAGCTTGTCCCGAGTAGACCAAACTTCAAGCTATCAGAACATGCTATTTAAAATTTTGTAAGTCATGCTCAGACTCGAGTTTAAGCTGCTTGGCCTGAAACTTGAATATATCAAGTAAAAATGATGTTGTTTTAAGTATAATGACATTTTTAAAAAATTAAATTAAAAAATAATTGAATTTATTTTGGGTTCGATTGGCCTTCAAGTTGTCCAAGCCTAATTGGATTTAGACGCCTAATTAAATATTTTTGAGTGAAGTTTGAGGCAAGGGGCTTGAGCTTGGCCTTACTTTACTACCAATTCTATTATGTGAGCCTTACCATTCTCAACTTGATTATAATGGATATGGTGAAAGGATCACCGATAGATTGGCAAGGAATCGAAATTAGGAGTAATCCTAAGGGGCCATTTGATTCTACTTTTATTTTTCTATTGTAATTTTTAGTTTCTGTTTTCAATTTTTTGTTTATTTTCTTTCAAATAAAAACAAAAACCTGTTTGGTTGTTAATGTTAATATAGTTTTTTTAATCACTGATAATAATTACATTTTAGATAAAACTTAAAGATAAATTATTTCTTAATTAAATAAATTTATTTAATCTCTTATATAATATTTGTTGACAAATTATTAATAAAATTATGTCATTTTATTTATTGAAAAATTATTAATAAAATTATGTCATTTTAATAAAATAAATAATTTAAAAATTAAAATTTGATTTAAAAATTAATATTTATTTGAAATATATTTTAATTATTAATAGTAAATCATATTATAAAAAACAAAAACATGAAATAAAAATCACTTTTTATGGTTTTCATAATTTTTGAAAATTAGAAGAAGCCAAAAACTAAAAACTCAAACAAACAAAATTTTTTTACTAAATTTTAAAAACAAAAATAGAAAAATAAAAATAAAAATAGAAACAAACAATCCCTCAACTTTCTAGCCTTATAATGAAACATAGGTAGCTGCATAAGTTCTTGATGTCGTTTTGTTAGCTATCTTTTTGTAATTAAATTCTTACAGTTTACTGGCTTTAACTGTAGTTGTTGGAGATGTATCACTTGATTTCTTTTTGGAAGAAAATTCTTCAAATTACAAAAGCAAAAATACCCTTTATAATTACAAGGGTATTGACGATTGTTGGAGATAAATAACGCTGGCCAGATCTGTTGACTACAAAGTTTATCATATTTGTCGGTTTTATTAGTGCAACAACAACGACCAAACACTAGAGCACCAAAAGATTCTTCGTTATCATTATCACATTCAGTTTGAAGTCTCACAATAAAGTGAGATATGGGAAGGTTTTACAGTACGTAGCTTTATTCCTATAAAATAGAGAGACTGTTTCCGATAGACAGAGCACCAAAAGATTATAAACAAAAAATTGAGTGGATTGGAAAGTTTTGCATATTTCCTCCATGCACTATGTTTATTCTTGACTTATAAGTCGGATGATATGCCAGAAATTTCCTTCCCGGTCAAAATACCAAACAATTAAAGCAAGACATCCGACAGCATCAATTCCAATTACGCGCTTTCTTTTTAGACTCCGCACTTTCTTCCGAACATCATCCAAGTTTTGTCATTAACATATCCAGGTTTTTATATGTTTAGTGAACACAATATTATCCGTATTAACCATGTCGCGGTGATAATCTGAACACCTCCCTTAGCTTTTAGACCAACAATCGAAGAAAGGGGGAAAAGTGAGAACTAAAGATGCCGTAGCAAGATGGACATACTCTCAAATGGCTAAAAGGTATAAAGTAACTTCGCATAATATATTCTTCTACTCTGATCATCAACGCAGACTAATGACTTGGCAGAAAGTTGAAGAAGATGCTTACCTTGCTACAATTTCCAGCAGGAAGAAACTTCAGAGAAGGCGCCTTTTTCAACCTTGTCTTTAAGATTGATCTTGACTATTTCCGATCCGATCTAATCAGCGAACCAGCTTTACACTTTGGATGCCATTTTATTCAGGATTTTATTCGATGGTTTACGATTTGGATTGTGATAATAAAAGTTGGCTACTGGCTGATGGAAGCAAAAATTGTAGGTGAAGCCTGTAAATTCTTACGTAATAAGGACGCATATGTTGGTTTCATTGATTAAGAACACATGGGTCATGGCAGATGTAAGATCAATCAATTATTTTATGCTTAGTTTGCACGATATTCCCATTTCGGAAGTTTCCTGGAAACACTTATGACGATGACATCGGTCTGTCTTTCACATGCACCCATGCGCTATATACTTTATACTGTAAATATCATGTAAATTTCGCTCATCTCTCTCACTCTCTCTCCTCAGAGTGCGATGAAAGTATATTAACTGCTATTTTCTAAACAGCTACGATATCATTGTTTCTAACAGTTCCATTTCACCATTTGCTGTACAACTAAAAACGGATCCAGCAAACTGGTCTGGGCCATTCTTGCGTCCTCCTTTACCAGAGGTCCTTTGGTACAAACTGATTTGGGCCAAATATAGTATACCTTGATGCTCCTTTACCTTATTACTTGCTTTCTTGCAGAAACTTCCAACCCGGGATAAACTTATTTTTTTCTATATTCCTAATCACTGTTCTCTGTGCGTTTCCGCTAATGAATCTATAGACCATCTTTTTTTTAATGCCCTTTTTCTAAAGCTATTTAGGACCACTGTCTTTCCCATTTTAACTTGCTCAGTTTCCATCCTTCTATCCTTTCCACTATTCTTCCTTGGTTCTTAACTGTTCTCAATTCCAGAGCTTCAATCATCACTCTCTTCCCTCTACTGCTTTCCACCGTTGTTTACCACATATGGACCGAACGTAATGCCAGAACCTTCAGGAATGAAGCCTTGGCTGAGGAGCGCGTGATTGCGGGAGTTATCTCCCACGGTAAGGAACTGCTCAACCTAAACACCGAGAGGAGATAATTTTATTTAATTTGATTATCCCTTTCTTTTTACAGGATTTTTTGTTTAGTCGTTTCCAGGTTACAGCTTTCGAGGTTTTCTTCGGAGTGTCCTTGCTTGCCTTGCCTACCCTTGGAGGTGCAGAGTAGTTCCTTCTTGGTGGCAGTATTCATCTTGGCCAGTCCGGGGTCATGGCTACGCAGTTCTTTTATTTCAGTTTGCCTATGCTTGCTAGCTAAGGGTTGGATTGTCTTAGTTAGGTTTTCTACTCGACTTTGTATGCTTGGGCTTTGGCTTTGTTTCTTGGAGTTATTGATGTTACTGTCGAGTGGGTTTCGGGTTGCTTCTTCCCCTGCTGCAGTGTTTCCTAGTTTATTTTTGGTCGCCTTGAGGCTTGGCTGGAGGAGTGTCTTGCAGCCTTGTTTGTGAACTTTATGTATATATTTTGCTCATTTATTTAATTTTTTCTGATTTACCAAAAAAAAATGGATCCAGCAATTTAGGGATGACAAATTTGTGATAGTGCCAAGACAACCAGACTTTTAACGTTATTATTTGAAGATTTGTCTACTAATTAATCAGACAACTTTCTACCTTTTGAATTATGCTAGGCCAGAAATTGCAATTTTAGTTTGCTAAAAGTTAACCTTTTAAACATTATCTTAATTGTTATCAAATTTGCAAATATATATATTTCTTCATTATCTTTCTCATAGATTTTTTTTAGAAATTAAAAAATCTCATTGATGAATAGTATATTACATTGGGTGAACTGCTAGAGAGCCACGTGCTCCCATCACATAGTTAGAACAAAAACGATGACGCAATACATAATTGACTATTAACCAAATAAGCAAAACGATCTCCTTCTTTTACGAAACTTCCAGACTTTACTCGATTAGGGTTGGAGATGGCTAAGCGAAGAGGGGCGAGGAACTCTGTCGACGAAGAATCTGTTGACGCAGGGTACTCCCCTCTCTTGTCGACTTGCGACAGCAAAACTTGACAAGTACAGTCTCAAAATTAAAAAAAATAAATAGTTACTATTTATTTTTTAATAGATATATATACACATATAAATGGAGTTATTTGGAGCTCAGTGGTGCACTGAGCCCCCCAAGATTTAAAAAAATTAAACATTTGGGCCCTCCAATCTTAAATTTCTGGCTCCGTCACTGAGTACAGGTCCTTAAGACGTTGATTAGGGTTAGTTCTTTTTACATAAAATTATAGTTCTCATAGATCTTTTTACAAAAAATTATAGTTCCCTTCTTTCTATTATAATGCGATCTATATGCCTAATATGGTGACTTCCACAAAGTAACTCGTGTAAGAGGTTACCTCTTGTTTTATTATTAATGATTCAAATTATTTAGTAATTATTCAAATTTTATCATCTTGTTTATTAAAGGATAATTTTGTCATCTTATCTAATAAGCAAGATTCACTTATGTCATATGATTCATAATCAAATGACTCTAAACTTACAATTTGACTTTGATCGTTATGGACTAGTATTAAGATCGAGTCCTAGACAGACAGATCTGATTTTAACAGTCGGCACAGTAACCATGAAAAGGGCTCCTTCTTTAGTGAGATTATATGAACAAATGACAAAAGCCCGAACCCAATTGCTATAGGAGCATGTACAATTAGAGGGGGGATGTTCAGTATCGATTCTTATAGTACTGTTCGGGGAGTTGATAAGCTAATTCCTGTTTAGTCATGCATCTCTCATATCTTAGATCCCCATCCAAAACCATTTTACTCATTCTTCACATCTTCAATGCGTGTGAACCATTAGGTTCGCAGTTATATTGGCCACTTGAATTAACACTTAATTCAAGCATGTCATGAGCGGTATCTACCAATCATCATAATCCCAATTGACCGAAAAGTCAGTGGTTTGACTACGAACCCTTCCATAGACAATGTCACTAAGACTATCTTCATGACATTTCCACTCTGGCCAGAGATTCCCGAGTAATGACCCTAACAAGAGGCCGTGAGTATCATCTCCTTCTATCAGGAGTGGCGAATTTTTTATTGGCTACTTATTTACCTTCGAATACCTCAAGCTGTACCTAATCACCACCTTAGGATCTTTGCACCATTTCTATGATGAGACTATTATTGACACTAGAATAAATTATCCATATAATTGTCTTATGACAGGTCATCCAATGTACTTACTACTCTTAGCAAGCATTCACATGTTAACTCTAAAAATCTCATGCTTACAGCTTATGTGATCCACTGCTTGATCTAATCAATAAGTATACCATGTGCTAGTCTGTTTGGACTAATAATGTTTCGTCTCATTAATCCTATGACTAGGGATAATTTATATACTAATATAATTACACATGATAGGAACCTCATTATCATGATCTTATCATAATTTCCTTCATGCTATGTAATGTATCAAGGATTTCATTAATTCGATTTAAGATCACTATCAATTCATAAAGAACATGAACATTAAATTAACAAAAAAGCCTTTTTATTAATCAAAAAGATTTGTACAATAAGTGCTAAAGGTGATTCCCTTTAAAGTTGTTGGAACCCATTACCGGATATCCAACCTCTTACGAAAAACCAAACTAAACCAGAGCATTTCCACTCTTGCTCTGA
>JANKOE010000008.1:43375262-43396410 GCA_026284465.1 Erythroxylum citrifolium | reverse complement strand
TTATATATTTTGTATTTATTATAATTCAAATTTATTATTATTATACATTTTGAACTTATTTATTATTGTTATTAATCTTTGTTGTTATTATTATTATAATTATTATAATATTTATTATAATAATAATAATAATAATAATAATAATAATAATAATTATTATTATTATTATTATTATTATTATTATTATTCGTTCTCAGTGGAAAATTTGTTCTTATTTGCATTAGTTAACTTTTTAAGTAATTAGTATCATTCGTAATCAAAATTGTCAATTAATTACATATAACAAGTTTGTTAAGGACCAGGGGTATTTTTGTCATTGGCACAATTTTTTCGTTCTGTCCCCCTGCAACTAAACACATCTGTCCTCGAGACGGAGGCAACTATTTCTGTTCTGTCCACCACAACCAAACACTTCATTGTCTTCAATTTTTGTTCCGTTCCGTCTCTAAATTTTTGTTCCGTTCTATCTCTAGACAACGAAGACAGCAACGCAGCGTAAGAGATTCTGGTTTGACCATTTTGACTTAAGATATTTAATCCCGGTCCCCCCACCAAGATTTGGTGAACAAAATCTCGTCTTTGAACATTTGCTGTTCTATTCTCCGTTTTCCCGGTTGAGGTTGTTTGAAGAGGAACCAAAGAAGTTCAGGAAAACTCGTAAGGCAGGCCCAGAAAAGGATTTAGAAGATAACCCGTGCCACAACCAGAGGAACCAAAGAATGACAATGGTGGGAGTGGTGACAATGTGGGTAGTAAATCAGTTCATACGGATGAATAATTGATCTTATCTCAATGCCATTTTCTGTTTTTTTTTCCATATACAACGGTGATCACCCAACAGTTATAACATTTAAATTGCACCAAATAAACTATCAAATTTATGCAATAACTTACAAATCACTTATGGGCTGTTCGGAAACTTTTGAATTGAATTTATTAATGAATTAGATTCAATTACATTAATGTAATTGAATTGAATTCAATTTACACTGTTTGAAACAAACTCAGTAATAATAGAAATGAATTCAATTACGCTGTTTAGAATGAAAATGCATACAGTGAGAAATGAGAATGGATATTATAATTATTATAATGGTTAGTTAAGAGGAAGGAATGATTACTATTACCATTAACAGTAGTAGTTGATTTGTAAAAAAATTAAGAAATAAAAATTTATTATATTTTAATTAATTAATTAATCATATTTTAATTACTTATATTGTAATTAATCAATTACAATATATTGATTAATTAAAATATTGTAATTAATTAATTATAAATTTTAATTAATAAATGAATTATATTTTAATTAATTATATTGTTGTTAATTAATTATTAATAATATTTTAATTAATAGTCTATAGAATGTAATCAAGTGAAGCATAAGGGAGTAAGAAGTGAAGTAGTCCAAAGAATAAAAGAGTAAAGGAGCAAGACACTACCTCAAGCTTTAATATAATTAAAATCCTATAAGTAAAAGAGTGAATTCAATTTATAAAAGAGATAGATTTCAATTACATACTTGAATTTATCTCTTTTTTGTATTTCAAACGGCTGAATCATTCGCTCCTTTCCAAACGGGCTGAAATTAACTATTTTGGGAAAGAAACGGAGCATGGATACTGATGCCTCGGACTCGGAGTGACCCGCTCCTCACAGTCTCCATCTGTTTGCCTCCTTGCTTGATGAAAGGAAAAGCAGAACAGCTCAACCAAATCAATTCAGCATCAGATGGCCAGTAACTCTTCGCCTAAGAATCGTTACACTTTGACGACCTCTCTGTTCCTTGTCCTCTTCCTTTTAACCATTTTCCTCTTCAGCAAACGGGCTCTGGAGCCCGCTCTCGTTATGTACAGAGACTTCTTTCCACTCTCTAGTGTCCATTTATCATTGCCCGATTCCGCTACTCCTCCTCCATCGTCGTCTGATGAGGTGGAAGGAGCAGAGTCGTTGAGCAACCAGCTGAAGTCTTCGATCTCTGAAGCTCAAGCAGTGGAGTCAAAGGATGGTCTTGGTTACGTTGATGGGAAGCTGTCTCCAGACAACGTAAAGGGCTTACATTCTGATCTGGACCCTGTTGGACCTACTGTTGCTAATGGGGATGGTAGTTTGACGAAGAGTTCTCGAGAAAGTGGTATAAATGACCCAGATTCTGTTGAACCTGTTGCTGTGAAGGTTGATAATGGGGGTGATCATTTGATGCAGAGCCATGAAGAGCGTGAAACCAACACTGGCCTACATTCTGCTAAAACTGTTGCAGCAACGGTCGATGTTGTGGATGATAAGTTGACGAAAAGCGTGAAAGAGTGTGATTTGTACATGGGAACTTGGGTGAAAGATGGCGGGTACCCAATTTATAAACCCGGTTCATGTCCGTATGTGGACGAGGCTTTTGACTGCCAAAGCAATGGAAGGCGTGACTCCGACTATTTACAATGGCGTTGGAAGCCCGACGGTTGTGATCTTCCCAGGTGAGTCTTCTCTTGTCGATATTTTTTTTATTTGTCTGGCTATACTTGTGCTGCTTACATTCTTTTAATGGTTTGCTTTCTTGGTCTGATCCTACGGGTTTGATCATATTTAACTTGATTACCTTTATTGAGAGGACATTGAGCTGCATTATTTAAACAGATGTTGATTTGGGAAGCTATCAAAGTCCGAGCAGTTTGCTGGTATTGCTGTATTCATAACATAGTTGTCCAAATAGGGTCCTTAATCTAACCTATGCAATGAGTTATTTGTCGGCCTCCTGATGTATTGTTCCGAGTTTGGCTACTAAGTTAAAAACATACGTCTATCTGTTTATAACTTGTCAGTCGATGTTTGAGAAAATATGGAATTAAGCTATTATACGATTATTGTAAAATCATAGTAGTTCAATGTGTAAGTGATATCAGTTGACACCACATAGTGTATCATACTATTTGATAAAATCACCATCAATACTTCAGCACGTTATTTGAATTCTAGGCCCTTGAGTGCTTAACATTTTAACTTGTTTATTCTTCTTCCACATCCTCCCTTGTATCTGCAATAGACCAAATTATTTGAATATCTATTCCCTAATGTCAATCTATGGTTTTTTTGCATATACTACCTTGTAGACTTTTTGATTTTTTGATAACCGGGGACCCTTTTTAGGTGAAACAAATATCTTAATCTAGTGCCATAATTTCTTCTGGTTCAAATATTAGTGATCTCAATGACATGAATGAGACATTGTAAAATTGCTGTGGATTCTGAGATTTTAGAAAGGAAGCAATGGTATATCTAAGTGGTTGAGTATTTGAAATAAAAAGAAGAATTGGATATCAAATATTGAGCTGCATAACAGTGAAAAAAAGCAGCTTTATGGAACTTGGTTATCACAGTAATATATATAAGTTTTAGTACTTCAAATGTCTATGAAACGCAACTGGAAAATATCACTCCTGTAGTGTATTTGATAAAACTGTTAAGTTGAAGGACCGCACTCTGCCTTACCAGGGCCCCTGGCTTAACTTCAACAAGAATGGGAGATATTCAAAGACTGAAACCAAGAGAGAAAACTATAGCAGGAAACTTTGACCATCTTATTTTGCCACAAGAGAGAGCTAGTACATGGAAGAATATGAGAATTCCCGCAATATTTGTGGGATAATATCACACTCCATTGTTCTCCTGCAATTTTTGCGGGCATCGCGGCTTCACAAAGCACTTAGTTCATGAGTTCTTGTTTAGAAAGTGTATTTGTCGCCAGCTTGCACCAATATATAGCTGACACATACAACCAAGCTAATGCACGGCCTATTGCAGTATGATCTTTCTTGTAGAATCTACTGCTACAATTAAAATAACATTGCAGAAAAGGAAAAATGTTGGGTATATCCTTTTTCCTTATTGTGACAAGATGGATAACTTGCATATGAACTAATTACAAGGACTATGCCTTCTTTCAAGTCACTGTTTGCACGCAACACTATAACATATCATGTGTCATCTTTTTGATAGTATCTTACAGTTGGTTAAAAGATTTTAACTTAATCTCCCTTGATTGCAGAATTTCCAAAGTTGAAAAACTTTTGATTCTTATTCTGCACCATAAATGTTCTTGTCTCTTTCTCTGATAGTTCAAACAGCACAAGTCTTATGGAAAAGAACTTAAAGTCTATAAGAGAAATAAAAGAGGAAAGATTAATCAATCACATGCTTTAATTTGGTGGGATGAAGATTGGGAATTAAATTGAAAATGAAGATGAAGGCTGAAATTAAGATAGCATTAGGATTCCTTATTAGATAGGAAGTAGAGTATTATATTATTCTGTTTTAGATATGTTATCCTAGTTGAATAGGACTTATAGAAGTTCTATTATTATTAGGATTTAAGTTAGAAATCCTTTTCCTACTAGAATAAGGATTCTAAGAACTCTATATATTTGTACTTAGCTTTTCATCAATAAGAAGCAATATGTAATTTTTCTATAACTTGAGAGTTTTTAATTAGAAGGTGTGATGCTTTCTTCTAGGAGTGATTCTTAGACTCTAGGAGTGATTCCTAGTTTCCTACCTTCTATTCTTTGTGTTCTTTCCTAAAATTCCAGCAGCCCTAACTCAAATTCCCACCCTCTTAAACCTACATTCTAGCCATCTCAAACCTATATTCCAACGATCTTAAGCCCTAAAATCCTAAGCCTAAATTCCAGCAATCAAACCTTAAATTCCCAGCTTTACAAAATCAGAAAATTCTGCATTCCTAGCCAAAATTCAACCTTGAAACCTAATATTTCAGCAACCTAATATCATCCACACTTCCTAATTTTGTGCTGTTACTACTAGTTCATAATTCCTCTATTTGTCCTACATCAAACTCCTTCACTGATAAAACCTGGAAATTGGTTGAATGATAGTACCTTCTTGTGAGAGAGGGATGGGTGTGGTTACACATTCTATTGCAGAGATATTGTTTTATAGATTAAATGAGCAATCGTAGAAATTTTGAACTAGGTGAGGGATGAAATTTAGATGAAAGGAGCTTTGGAACATAGCCACTCACATTGAAAGTCAATAAATTCCACTTATAGATACTTTTCATGCACACATTTGATTACGTGCATGTCTAATATGTGGGCTAAAGTTGGAGCATTCAAGCTACTTGGAGAAATTTTGCTTCCATTGAGGAATTTACTGAACACAGTGATGAAAATCTCAACTGGAGTCATTTTGCTTTTTATTGCTTGACATTATTTATCAGGAATGCAGTTTTTCTGCATTCACGTTTCACTTGTAGGTTTAATGCGTCAGACTTTTTGAGAAGACTACGTGGTAAGAGGCTTATGTTGGTTGGTGATTCCATGAACCGAAACCAATTTGAATCATTGCTATGTCTCCTTCGTGAAGGCCTGCTTGATAAGAGAAGAATGTATGAGGTCCATGGTCATAAGATAACCAAGGGCAGAGGCTATTACATCTTCAAATTTATGGTAATAAAAGTTTATGTTTGTCATTTTCCTTGATGTGCCTCCTGTTTTTATGTGATTCACTAGATGTTCAAATTTAGAAGTCCTACTGTTTATGCTTGAATAGAAAAAATGAAAATCATCTAAAACGTGCATTTGTATAGCCCATGCTTCTTCAGTAATGCTTTTTCTTAACCTCAAATTACTGGATATGCATCTTAGTAAATGTCAGTTACTTGTTACTTACGTACGCATGATAGATTAACTGAACTTACTTACATATTGGATTAGGAAAATAAAAGTGAAAACAAATGATGCTTGAAAGTTATTGTCAGGATTATGACTGCACTGTGGAATTTGTGAGGTCACATTTCCTCGTGAGGGAAGGTCTTCGTATTAATGCACAAGGAAACTCAAATCCAACATTATCAATAGACCGAATTGACAAGACATCTAACCGATGGAAGCGAGCTAACATTCTTGTTTTTAATACTGGGCACTGGTGGACTCATGGAAAGACTGCTCGTGGGTAATGTTTCTTGCTTTTTGAAATGTTCTGCATTTCTTCTGTGCAAGGAATTCTCTTGAATGAATCTGGTTTTCATGTATTCCCCCCTCATTTTGGCTTAAAACCTCCTTTTTGATGGGTCTCACTCTTGTACTTCCGCTCTCTCCATCTTCTAGGGTGGATTGTCCTGTACATAGCCATATCTTTAAAATCCAAATATATAAGACATGAAGATGATTATGTTACTATTTTCATTCTAAAATTTTGGGTTGTCATATTTTTTAGCTGTTTGGACCCATATGACTTACTATTCCTAATGAATGCACATAAGAGGAAAATGGTCAATTCTTAGCCTTTGGATTTTGATATGGATGCATTGTGGGAAGAACCTATGAGGCAGATAACAGCTGCTTGCAATGAGGAGTGTTGTATTAGGAGTCTATAGAGTATTGTTTTATTTTTAGAGTCTATTATTTTCCTACTATTTCTTCACTAGTTTATGTTATAGTTATGTTAATAAAAACAGTTTGCATAGGAGTCTTTCTAAGAGTCCTAACACAACTTGAATAGGAGTCTTTCTATGAGTCCTAGTTTAGGTTGACCTTTTATGTTTCTTTACCTATATAAGGCTATTACATTATGAAATAAAGTAAGCAACAAGTTATCATAAAATTTAGCTTAGAAGTAGAATAATTTAGTCCAATCTCAGCATGCCTTGTCTTTGACAAGTGCTGCCAGTTTTCATATCAAAAATAGGTTCTGCGAGGAAGGGAACCAACGTAAGTAAGGGAAAAGATATTAACTTTCTTGAGAATCGTCCTTGGACTCGATCCTAAGCACAGGTACACAATAGATTTACTCCGAGAATGTATGGTTTTTGTAGACATTTTTGAAAGGGACTTATTTTTTAATGGGAACAGAAAAAGAAATCATCAAGGTCTTTCTACATAATCAGAACAGAAATATCAGTAGCAAAATAACAATTCCAGACCACGCCAAATGCAGAAAGCTTTGCTTTTTTTCCTCCATTCTTGGTACAGATAAGTTAGTTCATAAGAAATTGGCCGATACTGCATAACTAAATTTAACAAGGAAACCTTGCTATTTCTCTTCATTTTGTTTATGCACTTCCATATGTATCAAACAATATTGTGATATGTGTCTCTGCCTGTTGCAGGAAAAATTACTATAAAGAAGGTAATTATCTATATCCACAGTTTGATGCGGTAGAGGCTTACAGAAGGGCATTGAGGACTTGGGCAAAGTGGATTGATGACAATGTGAATTCGGCAAAACAATTAGTCTTCTATCGTGGATACTCCTCTGCCCATTTCAGGTACTCTCAGTGCCCTTCAGCTCTACTGCTTTTGATTGAAGAATAAAATAATGGTGAAGTTTCTTTGTTTCCATTGTTGTAAATTTCAACGAACAGAGGTGGGGATTGGGATTCAGGAGGTTCATGTCATGGGGAAGGTGAGCCGGCACTGGGTGGGGCTATACTGAACAACTATCCTTTGAAAATGAAAATAGTAGAGGAGGCAATCCAGGGAATGAGAACACCCGTGAAGCTATTGAACGTGACAAGATTAACCAACTTTCGAAAGGACGGACATCCATCAATCTATGGCAAGAACTTGACTGCCGGTAGAAGGGTCTCAACAAGGCGACAAGACTGCAGCCATTGGTGTCTTCCTGGGGTCCCTGATGCATGGAATGAGTTGATATATGCCTCTCTAGTTTTTCAACAAAAAGAGTCGTATAGTTGAAACATTGATTTTCCATCCATATCTGTTTGCGTGGAAATGTATTATTATTCATTCCTTTTTTAACCCTTTTCTCTGGGCAGTAGCAATACCTATTTATTTTTTTGGCTAACAACAAATCCATATCACAGAATACATTCTCAATGTGTTATAATATTCTCAATTGCCAAAGCATGTCGTGAAAATTCCACTAGAAGAGAAGTCTATAGGTTCACGAGGGGATAGAAATTCCAAGACTTAATAACTTCTTGGCGTAAATCTTGTGATAGCATTCAGTCCAATTAATGTATTAATTATATTTGTATGTTTTTGACTATTTTTTATTTTTTATTTTGACGAATAAAACCATAAAACTGAAAGGCTACAATCTAACCCCCAAGCCGGCAAGCTTACCTTATACATCCAGATCCTACAAGCCTTTCGCTAGCAGAAGAAGTACAATCATAATTATCTAACAATAAAGTAGGACCTAAACAAGGGGGACTAGTTTCCCAACGTTAAAGGTTTGCATATAATAAGGCTACCCGAACTAAAGAGTGAGCCGCCCTATTGATAATCCTGCTCGTCCATTCGAAGGACAAGTGAAGGAAATAATGCTTGAAAGCTAAACAGTCTAAAGCGAGCATTCCAATCTCTGAAGTGGTATTAGCAAGTGCTTCAAAATAATTAAATTAATTTATTTTGTTAGTTCCTATTTTCTAGCATTAGTATGTTAGTGGAGTTTGTGGTTAATTAGCATGTGATATTTTGTTGATATTTTCTAGTTGTTAGTGGAGGATTACATGAGATGATATTTATCCACTTTCTTAGATAGTTGGCTTATTTTTTGCTGAGTTTATTTGTAAGCCTATTTAAGTAGGCATAGTCTTGCCTTTATTTAACAACGGAACATTACATGAGTTAAACTACAAAACTCCTTGCCTTCTCTATTTTGATTCTTTTCTCTCCAACATGGCATCAGAGCTCCAGTTATTCTTAGGCTTCTAAGGATTGAGCAGCAAAACCTTTAAAAAAAATTATGAGTGTTCAACCTAGCAATGACACCAAATAATTTCTCTATTCCAATTCCTATTTTCAATGGAGAAAATTATTACTCTTGGGCTATCAACATGGAGTCCTACATGCAAGCTGTTAGTTTATGGGAGATTATTGCCTACACCTCTTTTGCAAAATCCAACCCTAAACAAATCAAGAAGAATGATCAAGAAAGGGCAAAGAAACCAAAAGCTCTATGTTGCCTCCATTGGGCTATGATGGAAGGAATTTTCATGAGTATAATGGCATGTGAATCTCCTAAAGAAGCATGTGAGAAACTAAAAGAAGAATTTGAGGGTAACACTCAAAATAAGAAGATGCAAATTTTGAATCTCAAAAGGGAATTTGAGATGTCAAAAATGAAGAATTATGAGGGTGTCAAGAAATATGGGAGCAAACTTATGTCCATTGTCAATCAAATCAAGTTACTTGGTGAAGAATTTCCTACTCAAAAAGTTGTATACAAGCTTCTTATGATGCTTCTCGAAAGGTACGAGTCAAAAAATTCATCACTTGAAGTTACTAAAGATCTATCAAATATATCCTTTGCAGAGTTACTAAACGTTCTTCAAGTTGTGGATCAAAGAAGAACAATGAGGGATGGAGAAAATGGTGATAAGGTCGAAGGAGCATACATGGTCGATAGTTCGTCTTCAAAGGGTAAAAGTAAAATTCTCCCATGTACAAATTGTAAGAAGCTCGATCATGAAGAGAAAGATTGTTAGCACAAAAGAAAACCGCAATGCTTCAAGTGTAAGAGGTTTGGTCATTTACAAAAAGACTGCATATTTCAAAATGAAGAAGAAACAAAAATGGCACAAATGGCGCAAGAAGAAACTCTTTTTTTTGAGTTGTTGATGAGAAGTGCACTATGGAGAGATGTGCTTTAATATCTGTAAGCTAATGATAATGTGCATCAACAAATTTGAAGATGGTGATAAGAAGTACATTACACTAGGAGAGAAGTGCTCCATCCATGAAAGTTTGAAGCAAGGGGGAGTGTTAGCAAGTGCTTCAAAATAATTAAATTAATTTATTTTCTTACTTCCTATTTTCTAGCATTAGGATGTTCATGGAGTAAATGGTCAAATTAGCATATGATATTTTGTTGATATTATCCAGTTATTAGTGGAGGATTACCTAGGATGATGTTTATCTACTTTCTTAGATGGTTGTAAGCCTATTTAATTAGGCATAGCCTTGCTTTTATTTAGCAATGAAACATTACATGAGTTAAAATGCGAAACTCCTTGCCTTCTCCATTTTTATTCTTTTTTGTCCAACACTTGGTTCTTTCTCACCTTTTTCATCCTTTCGCATTATTCATTTAGCTTATCGGTTTTTTCTCACAGTTTCACTATGGTTCATTGTTTTATTCTCTACCTCTTCTTCTCCACCTACTTTGCTCCCTAGAGTGGTTCGGGCTCTTGTTCTTTTTTTTCATAATTAATTTACATTAAAATAATTATTTGATGTCCAAAATTAAACAACTTCAATTTTGTCACACATGCCAATTTTTCTTGTCTTACCAGAAAATCTATTGCTCTACTAAAATTAATTCAAAATTAATTTCTAAAATTTTCTAAAATTTTCAGTACATCAAATCATCATTCCGAGCATCTCCAGATAATTTCATGATGATCAAAATAATTTAAGAATCACCCAAAAATTATTATGTTCACAAAAACACCAATAAGACGCCAAAAATGACAAATATCATTTCTAAAATTTTTCTAGAAATCAAAATTTGAGAAACAATATTTAGGCATGTATTAAACATCAAATTAACACATTTTTATTACATAAAAATATTTTTAAGGTTCTGGAACCGAAATATAAATATACAAAAACATCAAATAAAACAGATCTTACAATTTTGAGAAAACTGACCAGATCTAAAAATTGTTTGATAAAATTATTAAAACATTTTAATAATTCTACAAAAATTGTAGAGGCATAAACACATCCCATATATTTTCAAATAATTTTTCTAGAATCAAATTCCATGAAAATCATGTGTAACCTCATCAGTTTAGCCAACAGACATCATATGCCCAGTAGAAAGACAGATTTCATACATGTCCTTGTAAATTTGAAATTAATTATTTTAATCACATTAAAAAAATTTCAATCACACTGAATCATTCACATCCATATTATGAACAGATCGGTGAAAGAAAATTGTAAAAATCATTTTTCTATAATTAATTTCAAGCAAAACATTACAGGACCCTAAGCTATCACTACCATAAAAACAGTTTTCACATATCGTGTATTATACATTTAAGAAGGCACAAAATGGCTCTGATACCACTGTATGGTTCCGATCATATATCTCATACATAATATATATCAAATATATGCAGTAGAAAATAAAACAGAACCTCAAAAGCTATATCTACTCATGCATATAGATATAGAAAATAAAAACATAAAATGTATGATGTTTACATACCAAATTAGCAGCCAATAACACTTGTTTCTAATGCATTCCATGCAACATTTTCTACCACGATCACATTGCGATACAATCCCAAAACACTCTTTCATACCTTGAGTCACCATTCAAGACTATTTTACTCATCCTTCAGATATCCTATGTGTGTGACCCATTATGTTCCCGATTATGTTGGCCACTTGAATTAACACTTAATTTAAGTAAGTCAAGAGCGGTATCTAGCAATACGTCATGACCTCCAATTAATCGAAAATTCAGTGGTTTGATTACGAACCCTTCTATACGCAATGTTGCCATGGAATTCATCCTTTCACCATCTATACCTCACTTAGTTCAGAGTATGGTCAAAGTGTTAATTCCCACTAGACTAACTACGTCACATCTAGTCCAAGTGATATTAGATCTTGCCCTGAGGATCTCATTACTCTATGTATCATTGAAGACTTTCTTCATGAAACATATCTGCTCTAGCCAAAGACTCCCAAGTAATGACCAGGATACGAGGTCGTGTGTATCACCTCCTTCTATCAGGAACGGTGAATCCTTTATTGGCTACTCAATTACCTCCGAATACCTCAAGCTATATCCAATCACTACCCTATGAGTAACCTCTGAAGGCACCGATGAATGGAGTCAAAGCATAAGATCAATATCCGAGATATCCTTGAGCACCTCAAGTCAAAGGATACTTGCACTACTGCTATGATGAGAGACTATCATTGGCACTGGAATATAATATCCATATAATTGTCTCATAGTAGGTCAATGCAATGTACTTACTAGCCTTAGTAAGCATCACCATGTTAACTCTAAACAACTCATGTCTATAGCTTATGAGATCTACTGCTTGAGCCAATCAAAGAGTATAACATGTAATAGTCTATCTGGATTAAATGAATCTCATCTCATTAATCCTATGATTAGGGAAAGTTTAGATACTAACATAATTACACATGATAGTAATCTCATTATCATAATCTCATCATGATTTCCTCGATGCTATGTTTTGTATCAAGGACTTCATTAAATCAATTTAAGATCAACATCAAATCCATATATATATGAACATCAAAATAATGAAAAATTTCTTTATTAAATTTGTACAATAAGTGTAAAAGGTGATTGCCTTTAAAGCACTTCTCTAACAATAAATTCATAATCAATTAAGCATGCATATCACTTACAAGCTTAATATCCTTGTTCGACTTTCATCCTTTTTCAGTTATTACATGTGAGACTTCAATTCCATTCAATGTTGGAAGTGAATAATGTCACCTTTATAAATTCTTCAAATATTTTATTGCAAATAAGAAAATTGTGGAAGGATCTTAAGACTTTAGCATTCGTTATTTAGGCCTTTGCTTAATTTTGGGTGATTAGAGGTAGAGGTTTTAGGGTTCTGTCTAAGGTAAAGGATGATGAAGTCAAAGATTGCTTAAACATCTTAGGTGTCAATGACCTTAATTTTAAAGGCAATTATTTCACTTAATCTAATAAGAAAGAAGGTAGTTGGTTTATATGGTAAAAGAACTTGACAGATGGCTTGTTAATTTAGTATTTATGTCATCTTTTCCTAATATCAATGTTTTTCCAATGCTCCTCATATATCTAACCATTTCCCTGTGAAAGTTAGTATTCCTAACTCCATGTTAAGGTTGAAAAATCCCTTAAGATTCTTTAACTTCCTAACTAATCTTGAGAGATTTAAGGAATCTTTGAAATAAGGCCTCTCATTACCTATTTTTGATCATGAAGCCTTTAAACTAATGAGGAAGCTTCAAGAAATAATGGAAGAGCTAAAAATCCAACATAACAAACACTACAAGATTTTCCTATTTACTACTGTTAACACTTTTCAAGATCTTCAAACAATTTAAAGGAAACTCTATGATAATTCTTATGATAATTCCTTCAAGTGGTAAGAGAAGAATTTTCTTGGCAAATACCTAACGTTTTTGTGTTCAAAATTCCATTGTGAGGCAAAAAGATTTAATATCTTGGTTAAACCAAGGTGATGCTAATACTACCAATTTCTTTAGAGCCATCCAAGATAAAGGAAATTCAAATAAGATAGTTGACATTCTTGATGACAATGGGACACCTTATTAGGATCAAAACCTTTTAAAGGATCTTACTTTTAAAAACTTTGATCATAATAAGTACTAAAAATGTTTCTACTTCCTCACTCCAAAATTTGAATGAATTCATTACTCCCATTTTGACTCATAATTAGGTCAGCCTCCTTGTCATAAATTTAGAGATTGAGAAAGCTCTCTTTCAAAATTATAAGCCCATTTCCTATCATAACACCATCTACAAAATTATCTTAAAGAAATTATCTATGAGATCAAAAAAATGCTCTTGGTGAAATTATCATTATCTCTTAGTGTGTTTTCATTCTTGTAAAAGTATTAGAGACAATATCCTTTATGCATAAACGCTCTCCAGGTCTTATTACAATAAAAATAAACAATTAGAAGTTGTTCTATAAAGATTGATCTCTTTATGGCCTTTGACACCATTAGTTGGAGGTTCATCTTTCATACTTTATAAGCTTTTGTCTTTCCCTCTGGATTCATCAATTGGATACACCAATGCATCTCTATTCCTTCGTACAATATTCTAGTGAATGGGGAAGCCACTCATATATTTATAGTACTAAAGGTATTTAACAAGGTGATCCTATCAAACCTTATATATTTTCCATATGCATTAACTTTTTAACTAGGTATATCTTTTATAACATTGCTCAAGGTATGCCTTTTACCTATCAATATAAATGCAAGAACTTAAAGCTTTACAACCTCTCATTTGTTGATGATTTATTCCTTTTATATGGTGATGATAAGGAATTTGTTATAAGCCTCCTACATTCTCTTAACCTTTTCAATAATCTCTTTAGAAAATGTAGCTTCTTTTCTCTTGTTTTCTATGGGAACTAACTCAAAAACTTCCAAGAATCATAGGGCTTTAGATCTATAATGTCCTGTTTAAATACTTAGATTTATACCTACTATGGAGATTGTGCCTTCCTCTTTGACTTTATATGATGAGAATCCTTAGCTAAAAGAACAAGGTTCTCTTTTATACGGGAAGGTGTCAATTCATATCTTATATTCTTAATCAGATGCATATCTATTGGAGCTCATTTCACTTCTTGCCACTCAATCTCATTAAAAAAATTTTAAAAGAAATTCTTATAAAGTGGCTTAGCTTCCATAAAAGGAGTAACTGAAATTAGTTGGAAAGATGTTGTCCCACTAAAGAGCAAGGCGGTTTAAGGATAAAACATATAATAACCTCTTAACAAGGTTGTTGATGATTAAAAGGATACGAAAACTACTCAATGATCTTAAGACTTTATAGGTGAAATGGATGCACGAAGAATACTTAGATGGTAATAAATTTTGATATGTAAGCTAAGCGTGAGACTTTATGGACCTTGAACTAAATGTTAAAACTTAGAGATTTCCTTGGCAAGGAAATGAGATATCATATTGGTAATAGAGAAAGCAATAGCTTCTCTAATAAAAAATTTTAACATTATTTTTGGCTATTATCCACTGATACCCACCATAAATTCGCTCCTAACTTTTCATTTAATGATACATGCTCCAGAAATTGGCTTTATTACATTCTACATCGTTGCAAAGTATGGACACAAGCTATTTTTAGAGTGCTTATAGGCATTAATTGCTCCCTCTACTTATAATACTCAAACATGATTGTTGTGAGTTGTTCCATGACCTAATTTCCACTGTTTAAAGAAAAATTGAATCGAGTCAGAATCCGGCAGCCACCTAAGTAGACCGTGCCCATTTTCAGTAAAACTCATTGTTTTAAAAATCGGACTGAACTAGTTGTTTCGATCAAAAAAACAGTAATTCGGAGCATGAAACAGTCCAATTTAGCCCTTATTTTTTGTGAATGATTGACTCGTTTATTTTGAGGTCGGACCGGTAAAAACCGCTGCACCGGTAAAAGAAAGAACCAACCAATCCATTTAAAATGTCTTGATTTTGACGATTTCAACTTGAATAAATATTATAACTAGTGATATTTTTTTTATCTTTTTGATGAAATATGACTAGTAAGTTTTGCTATCTTATTTTGTGCTGTGTTGGTGAACTTTTAAAAAAAACTTGTATATTTTAAAGTTTGAAGTTTGAAAGTTTAAGTGAAATTTACAATTAGATAAATAATTAAATAGTATGTTTAAAAATTATCTTATATATATAATTTATGAAATAAAAATGTATACATTTATTAGTCACCGGATCGTTCACGGTTAAATTTCGGTTGAACTATTGACCCTTGAATCAGTTGCTTCTCCGGTTCAGTCACTGGTCCGGTTTTTAAAACATTGGTAAAACATGTTAAATAAAAAATAATGATTTATAATCTTCTTTATTTTGTTTCGGCTAATCTTAAACCCAGTTCAACCTAGTTAGCGCATTTAGATATTAGGTAAGTAATTAACGAAAATAATGGCAGATGCGGCGGCACCAAGTCTTATTAACGGGCACAAGCTACCATCACAAACTATAGAGGATTATGATGCAGCTTATTAATTAATTCATTCTTACGACGTCAACTTTACAAAATGAAAGTCAACTTGGATATTTTCTATTAGAGTTGTCAATAGTTAGATTAATAAAACGATTAATTATATAAACTTCTACTTCTTAATGACGCATTACTTTTAACAATATTTTATTCACAACTAATAAAATTATTTTTATGAATAATCTATTTAAGTTAATTAAAAAATTGAAAAAGAATTTTTTTAATATTATATATATATATGTGTGTGTGTGTGTGTGTGTGTGTGTGTGTGTGATATTAGAAATTAGTAATTCTATGAGATCTGGTGAATTAATTCAAAATAAAAAGAATGAAGTAGAACTAAATATTACATTCACATGATGATGTAGAATTATTATCCTTAACGAAGAAGATGTTTTAACAAAATACATTACATGAAAGATCTAAACCTAAAAACTTAAAAAATGTAGAAAGCTAACTATATGTTATTAGTTTGTACCTACATCCAATTGATTGGTTATATATATGTGACAAAATTAATTAAAAATATTCTTTATTTTATGCATGTTTAATTAATTTATGGATTTGTAAGATAAAGTCAGTAAGATATATAGACTTCACAAATAAAATAATGATATGATCAAAATTACGAGGTTCAATTTGTGTATTGTTTCTAAATAATTTCAAGTCATATCTCTAACAAGACTAGACATAAATAAAGTTTAAAGAGTAGCACATATTATAATATTTCCTTATAAGTAAAATAGGTGATCTCATAGAATAAAGTATAGAGATATAAAAATAAATATATGAGTGCTTATTAGAGAGCAATTTCATTGAACTGATCAGATATGAAACGTTTATATAAAACATTACTTGTGTACCTATGAAATTGATTATTGTGCTAAGTGTATAAGGGGGTCTTTTGACTATAGATGTTCAAAGTATATCTTGTATAAGAATTTTTATGTCTTAATAATACTTATGATCAATCTTAATCAAGGGTAACTTGATGAGTAAACATTGGATAAGACACAAGTCATACGGAAGTAGTTGAGTGATTATTATATAATTCATTACCTTAAAATAGTAAAGAAAAGTGTTTCATTACTTTATATTAGTATTGATTTGAGAAATTATTAGTCAAGGTGAATGAAAATAGTTTAAAAGTTTTATTAAAATGATCAATTACTATTGATAGAGAATTAATACGATTAAACTCATATAGAGTATATATTAATTATATATTATATATTTAATTATAACTTTATATGATGAAAATATTGAATTATATAAAAAATTATTTACAAAAAGATTAGTCAAAATTATTTTGACATTTCTAATATTTCGGTGGACATGATGTGTTGTTAGAAGAAAATTTTGATTATGAATATAAATTATTTAATTATAGAATTAAAGAAAAGTATTACAAGAGTTTAATTTATATAATATAAATACAATTTATGATTTGAATTTGTATATGTTGTCAATATATTTAGGAATCTAAACATAAATAATGACCGAATAGAGAAAAATATGATTTAAATAAGTTAGACTAGATTGTAAAATTTGAGAAAGTTTATAGTCAAATATAAGATATTTCATAATAAGGAATAATATTAAATATTAAATGATATTTAAAAGTAACTAGTATTTAATTAGGATTAGTTGAAATTTTAGTTGAAGTTTAATTAAAATTATATTTATAATTTAATTGAATTACTAAATGGTCTAAGCGCCCTACTATAAATAGGTGTAGCCCTATAATAAATATTACACTTGACTTACACTTTCTTACACCACTTGTAGATTTATCTTTAACTTATTAATATAAATAATAACATTTGTGCACTTATGATGGTTTTCATATAACTTGTGGATTCGAGCGGAGGTGCAAAAAAGGAAATAAAACTTTATAATGAGGTATAATTTACGATTCATACTTTATTATGTTTATTATAGAATTCACAAGATTTTGATGTTTTAAAAATCATTGGAATTTCTTATTTTCTTCTATTACAAAAGTGATGAGATCATATCCTGATTTTTGAACAGTCATTTTGGAGTTGTCTTTAATTATTTAACTTATTTGAGTGTCATTAATTTTTAATTGAATTTGTAAATAGTTGCAATATGTAACTCAACTTAATGAGATTTTATTTGATTGAAAATTATAGGAGTTAATCTCAAAGTAATTAGATTTGTTTAATATTAATGGAAAATTTTACTAATCTCATTAGAACAAAATGCTCAATCAACCAGAAAAAGATTAGAAATTATATTTTATTAATTCAATAATAAATTTCTTCATTTAACAAAAAAATCTTAAATGAATTTAGAAAAATTATTATGAATCAAAAAATGATTTTTAATAACTTAGAAAATTGTTTTAAATAATTAAGGAAGAATTTTATAACTGAAATTAAGAAATAAATTGAAAATAGAGTGATAACTAAGAAATTTCATAATTAAATTAAAATTTTAAAATAATTTATCTGAACCTTATAAAATAATTTTCTACTTGGGAAAAATTATTTTTAATTAGATTATAAAATATTTTCTAATTAGGATAGAATATTTTACTTTTTTAATTATTGAAAAAGAGTTTTTCTTCTAAATTATAATAAGATGTATGATTTACTGAAAATTATTTTCAATTAATTTTTTCAAAAAAGTCATAAGAGTTGGAACTATTTTCTAATTGAATTTAAAAATGTTTTAAATCAAATTAAATTTCTATTTAGAATAAGAATTTTCATTACTTATGAGTCAGTGATTTAGTTTATGAAGATCAATGATTTAATTTAATTTTTCAAAAAGTAGGAAATGTTATTTTATATTAAGAAGATTAATAAAAAATAATAAAACAAGATTTGATGTTTTTAAGCATATAATTTAATAATGTTTGCATGAATTGGATGTTTATATGTATGCTTTTTTCATATATTTTATGTGATTGATGAGAACATTTAAAATTAAGTTTCGTTTTAAAATATCAAATGTCTATCATTATTATAAGAATAAACCAAAGTTATATTTATTGTTAAGCTTGTTGAACAAAATCAAGGCTGTTGTAATCCGAATATGTTTAATCTAATAACAATGGGTCTTACTTAAGAAATTTGCATGATTTGGATGAATAAACTCATCATTAGATGAATGTAAAAGCACGATTAGGAATAACATATAATATATAATTTTATAAGGAGTTGTCAGCTAATAAATTTAAAGGTCATGTGAGATGTGATTTATAAAGATGATGTCTTGTAAATTTAAGTTTAGTTAGTTTTTTTTCTAGAAAACTCAAGATCAACTTAAATTTAAATGGGACCTTGTTCCACTAGAGAGATTAAAGTAATATTTTCATAATAATAGTTAGGGCTATTACTTGAATATTGTCATGATTTATAACCAACTACTTGGTTTCTTACATTTATATTGTTTTTAGAAGTAAATTGTCTTCGTTTAACATACATGATACTAAATATTAGTAATCTAAATTTGTTCGACATAGGACATGTTTAAGAAGAGTTCTCATAGATAGAAAATTTGCATGTCATTATATGATCCTATTGCCAATCCATGTTGAGGACTTTGATGATAAAGTTTGAGAGATATATCAATGTTCCTGATACCAAAATATGACATGTTAGAGTTGAATTATATCATACGAAGGAAATATGCAATATGGATGATGCCAACACTATAGTAACATAATATAACAGGTTGCACAAAGTGAAGATTAAAGTTATGCTACCTTGAGAGAATTATTTCACTTAACATAGTCTAAAAAATCGTAATTATGCACTATAATTGAAAGTATTTGCTTATATATAATAATAGTTGTCGATGAGAAGAGTATAGTTGCATAAATTTTCTTTCCAATACTAGATATGATATGGATCATATATATTTAGGAATTCATGCTTTTTGGTATGTGATACTAAATTTTGGTTCAATATAACCACAATGTACAAAGCATGATAATGAATATATTGGTGGGTAGAAGTAATTAAACAAAGTTTATATAAATAGTTTGTAATTCTTGGATTAAGAGTGTACCTATATTTAATACATCATTGGAAAGGGAATGAAGTTAAATAACTAAGACTACCATTTTATGCCACATTAGTTAAATCAGCATAATAAGAATTATAAAGTGTCATACAAAGATATAAGTTTCTTTTTTTATTATGAATTTTATGAAAAAAAAATTTAAACTTTTTAAGTTGAAGATGACTAGATCAACTTATGTGGAAGGATGATTATGGTAGTCAAATTTTACATCTTATATAATTGATATATGAGATGCCACAACAATTCCGAAAAGAATGAATACTTATATTTCATTAAATAAATAAAAACAACACCCAATAGAAATTTCATTAAGGTGCGGGGTTTGAAGAGGTCTATTAGTGCGCAGCCTTATCTCTAACTAATAGAAAGGTTGTTTCCAAATGACCCATATAAAGGATTATATGATATCTTCATATATATTAAGAGATAAGAAAAAGGATTTTTTTTTCAAGATTTAAGTGAAAACTTTATGATTTCAAGATCTATAAGAATGATTTCCATCAAGATTTAAGTGAAAAATTTAAGATTTCAAGATCTATAAGAATGAGTTTTTCTATTTTGTGTTCTTTCTTAGTTGTTATTAATTTTCTATCTTAATATGAACTAAATCAAGATAGATCAAAATGGGATAAATTATAGAAATATTTGTTTGAATTGATATTTTTGTTTAATGGAAGAGCCAAGTTTTATTGCAAATTATTCATATTTTATTATTATAATACGACGGTTATTTTTGTTATCTATAACGGACTAACCGATAGTGGGCCATCTTATCCATTAAAAGAAAAACTGGGACCCTCCCATTAAAAAAGCTACCAAGCATCTTCATGCCTAACTTTTAAAGAAGTGCTTAATTTGGTCCATACTTTTATCAACAGAGCTACAGTGGGCAGGTTATTGACAAAATATGTTAAGTGTGTTAACCATTTGATTCATCCACTAAAGATAATTACAAATCATGCCTCAGTGGGAGGTCACATTTGCTACCAATGAGTTGACTTATCCTTTCAGAAACCCAAACAATGCAAGATCTAGGATTCATGCTCTCCGGTGGGGAGTAACACTTCACCACATGAAAATAGGCCATCATATGGAGACCGTGGACTCTCACAAGAGCATCATCTCCCACTCAATCTTTTTGGGCTTTAAGTTTTAACAACTACCATCTTGTCTAGATGCAATTTATTATCCATCCTATATTGTTGCAATATATATCTCATACATAATGAAAATTGGAACTCTGTCCAATTTGTTAATCTAAGTGGCCAACATAACCGGGAACCTAAAGGGTCACACGCATAAGAGTGTCTCAGAGAATCTGTAAAAT
>JANKOE010000008.1:43216549-43231020 GCA_026284465.1 Erythroxylum citrifolium | reverse complement strand
ATAGAAATTTATTATGAATAGTTTGAAAAATTGAAAGGTTTGAGGAAAATGTTTGAAAAGTTGCAAAGTTTGAAAAAAATAAGCCTTTTGGCAAAAGTTTGTGAAAAATGTTTTTTGCTTATTTTTCAATTTATAAATGTGTTATCCACTGAGCCGTCGAGCTCACCCCCCTTTTCATCCCTATCTCCAAGTTTCGAGCGGGAGATCAGATGAAAAAGAATTAAGACTTTTGTTCGATTTCGCATGTATTGTATTTTGTGTAATTTTGGGAGTTTGATATTGGATTTGTTTATGGCTTGGAATGCCATTAGTGATTTGTAAGCATTAATTTATAATGTATATGAATAAGGGTTCTGCGTATTAAATTGAGTTACAAGACTTGTGTATTTTATGGATATGAGTTGTAATTGTATATGAATATGATCGGTTGGGTTTAGCTTGATTTATGATTTTGCATATGAAATTAAGATGAATATGTATAGGATTGTATATGAATGGAATTGAGTTCTGATTCTAGATTTTGATTGAGATTATTGAAGTGCTAGGTATAGATTTGTGTTTGTTTGTGTTGGTTAGAGTTGAGATTCCGGACTGGTGGCCCGATGACTTTGCGTGATTTGGTTTGCTATATAGAAGTGTATTTTGAACCCTTTGCAGGTTTTGGGTTTTTTAGAATACAGCGTTATGTTGCCCAAATTTTTGTAAAATTGGATGGGGCTGGTCTATATATAAGTTATGTGTGAGAAATATTAGTAAATGAAATAATAGGATTTTGATTAAATTAATGAGCTATGAGATATGATAGATTTGGAAGAAATAAGTTTTGTTGGAGGATCAATCTTCCAAGTGGGAATTTAAATTGTTTTGTGATGATTTGGATAAGATTGATTAATAGATGAAAGGAATAAGAAAGAAAAGAAAAATATATATACCGGATTTCAGATTGGTTTAGTCTTAGTGTTTCCAACACAACGTGACACTTTTCTAAAGTTTTCGTTCTCACTTTTGTGTTGCCACTTCCGTTTCGTTCCGTTCTTTTCGTTTCGCTTTTCCATTTCCGTTCTTTCGTTTCCGCTCTTTGCTATTTCGTTTTGCTTTGGATTCATTCTTTTCCTCTCGATTTTTCGCTTTTCCGGTTGGGATCCGGTTTTTGAGATTGGGTCCCAACACATAATAATTATGCAATATACACATTACACACACGTTACAACTTTGCACAATTTTGAGAACTCATTTATGCACAAATATGTGTATAGACTATTTACGATGCATGTTCAGAACAATCCCGGGTATTTTTCCATTATCCTCATCAAATAATCAATCCTTTCTCAAAACTCACCTAAGTATAATTTATACTTAGGTTTATACCTCAATAGAACCCTTAAAATCACAATTCATAACTCATTGAATCATTTTTAGATTGTTCCAAAACTAAATTTCGAGTCTATTGTTCTTACACTATTCTCAATTTCCATCCAGAAATTGAAAGTCTTAGAAACTGTATCAAAATTCAACTTCTTCATGTAATTTGTAGCCCTATTTCACTAGTTTACCCTAAATCAAAAATCAGTCCATTTGACTATAGAAAAAGTTTTGGTTAAGAGATTGAAACATACTAAATGAACATTTTCCAGTCAGTAGCCTTCAAACTTTCCAGATTTCACACAAAAAGTTATGGTTAAAACATTGAAACATACTAAATGAACATTTTTCAGTCAGTAGTCTTCAAACTTTCCAGATTTTACACCTAACATAACTTGTACAGAGATCACCCTTTCTACTTCATTTACACTTCATTATCAACCCCATTTCAACTCAATATCATTTACAAACAGATCAGAACAAAAAATCAAAATTGAAAAATGAACAAATACACATCTTCATCCTATATTCACGGTGAACATGAAACCCTAAATGTCCATTTTCACATGATTACTCAATGACAATTAAATCACCAAATTTATCTCATATACCTACAACTCCTAAGGATTAACAATATACTCACTTGATAAAACTCCAAAATCTTCAAAACTCCAAGAAACCCTAACTCTCATGCACCCTTGTACATCATCTTTACGATGGTTTAGGTTAAGTTTTTCTTGAGGTAAAAGGAAGAAATAACGAAGTTGGAGTAGCAAAAGGTAGATGAAAGCAATATATAACTCTAGTAAAGGTTTCGGTAAATCAAAAGTCCATGAAGGAAAAAGCTTGTAGAAGAAAGTTTTGAAGAAAAAACTAAGTCAAAAAGTAACTTTGTCTTTCAAGTATATAAAGAAACGTGAAATGGGTCGGGTAAGTCAAGAAGACTATTGATTTTGATAAAAGTCAAATAATAATAATAGAAGTGTGTGAACTGTTTTGATGAATTTGTTAAGTGTGCCGATGTGGCACAATTCATCAAATCAAGATGATACTTAAGTGAAAGATAAATAAGATGAAGTGTTTACGTTGGATCAAACAAATTGATTAAGGCGTAGATGGATTAGACAGAGTGACTAAGTCACAGATATATCAGACGGAGTGACTAAGTCACAGACGGATTCATCATGTCTCAGACGGATCAGGTGAAGTGCTTAAGTCTGAGATGATCAAACACAGTGACTAAGTCTGAGATGATTAGATGCATTGACTAAGTTTGAGATGATTAGACGAAGCAGACTAAGTCTGAGATGATCAGATGAAGTAGACACATCTAAGCAAGACAATGAAATCAGATGGAGTAGATGCATCTAAACAAAGCAATGTAATCGGACAAAGTAGACACATCTAAGCAAATAGACGCATCTATGCAAGATGATCGGACAAAGTCCATTCGTCTAAGTAAGACGCAGACGAAGTCCACGCGTCCAACTAGGACGCAAACAAAGTTCATGCGTTTAAGCCAGACGCAAACGAAACAGACGCGTCGAAGCAAGATGAAGATGAAGCAGATGCGTCTAAGCCAAATGTAGACGAAGTAGACGCGTCTAAGCCAGATGCAAACAAAGCAATTAAAGAATGTACTAGAACGTCATTTAGTTGGATTCGAACTCAACTAATAATAGACGCTGGAAGATTTTAAGGATTCTTCTCTCAAACGATTTAACACAATTCAACTTTACTCCATATGTCTCTAACAATTTCAATATCATCATCTCTCAAATGTTAAATTAATCTCTGAAGTTTTCAAAGTTATTTTTAACAATTTTCCAATTGTCTTTAAATTTTAAAAAATTATTATCCCTAAAGTTCTAAAGTCAACTCCCAAATTTCTTCATCATCATTTATTCTTATTTTTATTTTTATTCACCAATTTACTTACCAATTGGCATTTTTCCTAATTCAGTAATATTTAACAAATTCTAAAATTCTCCTGAAATTCTCCAAAATTTCTAAATCAATACACATATTCTCCACATCAATTTTCAATTCAATTAATTCACAATCCTTATATAATCACATTTATAATCAGTTATACCCTATAATTGTCAATGAATGCATGTATAGTCTTTTTAATGTATGCAAATTTTTAATTCACTTGTGTGCATGCTAAAAATATGCATGAGCATGAGATGCATTTTTCTTAGTCTATCATTGATCTCACATATACCGTATTTTAGGGTTTTAACCCTTAGTATGAGAAACGGGATGTTACAGTTAGAGCTTTTGTATCCTTTGTAAAAGTTGATAGAAGTATAAAGGTTATCAATTTTTTTGTAAAGCTTTGTGCATCTTTCTCTTGTTATTGCTATCCATTATATCATGTTAGTTTGGTGATTTTTGTGGGCCTTTGAGTGAAACACCTTAAACATAAGAGATTTGGTAAGGTTGAGATGAATTGTGAATGTTTAACTATAGTACTTAGATTTTTGACTCATTTTGTGTGCCAACTTGGAGTTCCTTGTAAAGTTTTTGTAACAACTGATATTAGAGTTGCGTTGGTGATTCAATGCCAAGTGGCATTAATATTAGCAAGTGTGTTACATGGGATGAAGTGCTGATCGATCCTTTACCTAAGGGTAAAGAAGAACTCCCTTCTTATGCACCATGTTTTGAACTCTTAGAGCATCCAAGTGTTATAAGATCAAGTGGATGAATTGATTAGAGCATGAGAGGATGCAACCTTCAGGATGATCATCCTCAAACATGCAATTGCAACTCAAGATGTGAGACATACTGAAACGCACTATGTTAAGGGTTCATAAACCAAAAGTTTTCAAGTACGTTCAAAATGCTAAGAAATATGGGCGAGGATTAAAAAGGAGCTAAAAGATCAATTCCTTCCTACCAACATTGTTTGGCTTGGAAAAGATGCCTTGAAGCGATTGAAGTATGATGGGTTAGTAGGAGACTACATTAAGAAATTTATTTCTTTAATGCTCAATATTGACAATATGCCATATAAGGACAAACTATTCAACTTTATGTCAGGTTTACAACCTTAGGCACAAATGGAGTTGAGAAGGCAAAATGTCAAGGATGTTGTGGGTGCTATTGTAGCTACAGATGCTTAAGTACATTTTAGAGTGCCAAAGGAAACCATAGTCTCTTTCTCTTCTCAAAAATCAAAAGCCAAGAGAAGTGTGAAGGAAAGAATAAGAAAGAATAAGGTAAGAGAAAGGAGTATGATCACAAAGGGAAATCCAAACAAATTGGGCAACCTAAGCAAAGTGAGAAATCTTCCAAGAAAAGTCATGGTTACCCTCATTATGTCTGTGATTTCCCAAGAAAGGGAAGTTGAATGCTTGGATAGTAAACGCAGATGGTGAAAACAATCGATTAGAAGTGGGGTTTAATCCTATCTGCTTACTTAACTCAATTAGCACAAAAGTGAATCCCTTTAAATGCCTTATGTATATTAAGACACAAGTTAATGGGAAGGAGCTCATTACTTTCATAAATACAAATGCCACTCATTTTTTTGTTGCTGAACGGATGGTTTGAAAGTTGGGGTTAAAGCTTAGTAAGACCCTACAAAGATGAAAATTCCAACAATGAAAGCATAAGTAGTGGTAAGAGTTACATACAATGTTCCTTTGAGTAGACGAAAGTTATGTGGGAAGTGGAACATAATTCTCAAAGATTTTGGCCTGATTTTGGGCATTGATTTTCTCAAGATGGAAAAGGCAATGTTATATCCACATCTTAGAGGTATTATGTTTATGAATGATTAAAATTCATGTTACATAAATTGTTTAGGCCTAACAACAGAAAAGTAGATAAAACAGTAATTGTAGCTCATATTTCTACCATAAGTATTGGAAAAGGCCTTAAGAAAGGCATGGAGACTTACCTTGTGGCTATATAGGATATTATGGAAGACCATATGGTAAAATTCCTAGATGTGGTTGAACAAATATTGAGGGAATACAAGGATGTGATGCCTAAAAGGTTACCAAAATCTCTCCCTCCTTGTCACGAAGTTGATCATAAAATCGAGTTAGTCTTAGGTGCAATCCCTCCTACTTAATCCCTTTATTAAATGTCACCATTAGAGTTGGTGGAGCTAAGGAGCATCTTAATGATTTTTTGGAAGATTGATAGATCCAAACATTTAAATCCCCATATGGTGCTCCAGTTTTGTTCAAAAAGTAGCAAGCTGGAGCCCAACAAATGTGTGTAGACTATAGAACTTTGAACAAGGGGACTATAAAACATAATGGAAAATTTATCAAGGGTTGGTGTTCATAAAGTTAAACTTGCAAAGTGGGTATTGGCAAGTGTGGAATGCTGATGGTGATAAGTAGAAGATGACATACGTAACTTGGTATGGCTCGTATGAATTTTTGATCATGCCATTTGGTTTGACTAATATAGTCGCTAATTTTTACAATTTGATGAATGACGTGTTGTATGAATTTTTGAAAAATTTGTGGTGGTCTATTTAGATGATATTGTGGTCTATAACACTAATATGGCATAATTTAAACTACACTTAAGGAAGGTGGTTTAATGATTATGGCAACATAAATTTTTTGTGGAGATAGAGAAGGGTGAATTTTCGCAATCAGAAATAAAATTTTTAGTAAACTTGGTAAGTAAGGGCTAGGTGCAAATGGATCCAAAAAAGGTACAAGCAATTATTTATTGGCAGTGAAAGAACTTAAGAGCTTTCTTAACTTGGCAAACTAAGGTTTCCAATTTATTGTGGGGTATTCAAAGAAAATACCACGTTTTGAAAGATTTATTAAAGAAGAAACAAAAGTGGTGATGGGAAAATGCATACGAAGAAGCCTTTGAAAAGTTGAATGCTACCATTGTGAATGAACCTGTGTTGATGTTGGACCCCGCTTTCGGAACCCAACCCTCTTGCGAAAACATGAAACCTTGAATGTGGATAATACCCTAAAAGGTTCTTTCATTGAACCCTTATTAGACATTATCAAATCATATTCATTACTATTTTTTATAACATCCCAAAATTTGCTCACAATTTGCTCCATGGTGTACTCATACAAAACAGTCACTATGCTTGAACTCTATTCTCCGGATTACGAACAAGATTTGGAAACCTTCAAATCGAGATTTCAATTTGACTTCTTCATATAAATCATAGCGCTAAGTCTCTTGTTTAATTTGAAGTAAGAATCACCTAAAACGGAGTTATACAACTTAAGATGTGCTTAAAAATCCTAAAAGGGCTCATACCTCAAACATGCTCTCCTAACCGACCTCTTACTTACTTTAATGCAACTCTCTCAACTCAACTCCAAATGATAAAAATTTTTATGGAGAGGAAGATACATATATTAGGAATCCATTGGCCTAAGAATCGACTCAATTGGAGGTTGGATGAGGGAGTTATGCCTAAAAGAAAAAACCTTGTTTAAACCCTAAATCGATTTGAACCTCTCATGGCGCAAATGCCATAACGTTTTCTACAAATGTCCAATTGCTTTCGTTTTTGACCATTGGAAAGGAGGCATCGAGATCTACAACTCGTATTAGATACCTCAAAGCGAGATTAGGCCTCTAAACTGGTCAAAATTGAAAATTACTAAAGCTGACCCGAGAATGTCCGTTAACGGACACAGACTGGCCAAACTGCCCATTTTCGTCAGAGAAGGTCATGTCCGTTTAACGGACTCACACTGGGCAAACACTCCAAATTCACCCGAGAAGGTTCGTTAAATGGACATTCATGTCCATTTAACGGACACACACTGGACAAAGTGTCCCAAACCTTCTTCAAAGCCTCTCCAATGCTTCAAACTTCCATTCTAACACCATATACATTCCTAATCTCCCCAAATTCAATCTTTCAAGTGTAATAACACTTCATAAACATTCAATTACCAATCCAAATGCATTAGACTCCCACATCTCAACTCAACACTCATAAAACTCACAATTTCTCATCACTCACCAAAGCTATTAATTCCATACTCCCCATTCCACATCATCACTTGAAATTCCCATAACACACACCTCAATACCCAAAAAGCACACAAGCTTCCCAACACCAACAAGCTACTCTAACACAAGCAACAATTGAATCTCAACTAAGAAGCATGCACATACACAAAATTCACATCCACAATCATAATACTCAACTGTCAAAAGACAAAATCGAATACAAAAAGGTAATTCCTCGATTTCGCATTCTCATTTCTAAACAAAATAAACATTTGAACAACTTTCTTTACAAATCAAAATATACATCACAAACTTAAACAAATACAAATAAATGCTCAATGTTCATCATCCTTAATAATCTATACAAAGGGTTCAACTAGCTTAATGTAAAAGCTATCTATCTCGGAATTTGTCCAACTTCCTTGCAAGGATCGCTAACTCTTCTCGTTCTGCACCTGAGGAGGGAAATTATTGGGTTGAGCTTCACAGCTCAGTGGCTAAAATATTTATAGCCATTGGCTTTGAGCCACACAATAACCATACATATATATGCACAACCATTCACACAACATATACTTCTCAATGACAATTCAACTATCACAATTCAATGCACATTTCGGATGTAATTCAAAGCACAACTTAACACATCATAATGCAAATGCACATCAAATGGCTCGAGGGTTCTAAGAAACAAAATGATGAAACCGAAGTTTGCATCGTGAACAAAACGAGTATATTTTCGAATCTCGTGGGCCATAAGCGGGCAGCCGGGAGAAGGCTTGACGTCGACGTGCACGTGACTACGAAACGGTTCCTCTCTCGCCCAAACAAAGCACATAATCACATTTTCATATTTTCATGATTTTTCTTCTTTTCATTAATCAAAATGCCATGATACAAGGCATGGCATCATCATGCTCAAATCAATCATTCATATTCAAAATGCCATGATTTAATTCAATGGCATAACAATCATCTCAAAATGTCAAGCAATTATCAATGCCTAACATGTCATAAACACAATTCAATCGTTTTATCATAAAGGTATTCATCATAATGAAATATCAACAATTCATACAAGTCATTTAGCACATAATCCACACATTATGCATTTTGCTCATCTCACACAACAACTATAAATAATTTACCCACCTTATACTTGCAAATTCCAAAATCAATGGCTTCCCTCCTCTTGCCCTTGGATAGCCTCTTGATTACCTAAACACAAACAAAATTCCTTATTAATACAAGTCAATTGGAAAATCCCCAATTTTCCATAATCACCATAAACCCTAACCAAGCTCTAATCTAACCCATCCATAATCAATTTAGGTTAGAAAACTCAACATCTAGCTTAGAACCCCAAAAGCCCTATGGCTTTCATCATCTTCTTCTTCCTCCAACCACTTTCTCTCTCTAGGGTTTCTTCATTTCAACAAAACCACATTTATTTCTTAACCAAAGCATGAAGAAGATGATGAAAACTTACCTTAAAGCTTGATTCTTCCTCCTTTTCCACGAAATTTCTCCTTTTCCCTAGCTTTCCACGATTTTCCTCTTCTTCTTCTCTTTTCCATTTTTGTTCTCTTCCTCTCCTCCTTATGGTTCACGACACCTCCTCCCCTTTTCTTCTTATTTTGCCTTTTTTGTTCTTCCTTAATTTCCCATTATACCCTTCATTAATCTTGTCCTTCCCATTATTCCCTCCTTTGTCTTTTAACTCACATCTTATACCTCTAATTTCTTAACTAAAAATCATGGAACAATTGAAGGAATTTGCTAACACTTCCTTATAGAAAAATGTTCCTCAATATCTTCTGCCTATCACTTAATATTCAATAACCTACTTAATATTCAATATCATTCCTTTTCAGATCAGCATAGGACTTCTGCCTATCACTGGCAGCTTTCAACCTATGTTGAATAACCTGAATTTTTTCTTAAGTATCTTTCACAATATCAGACCGATCATCTTGTTTTCACTCAATTTGGTCCAACACATCGGAATTCTACACCTTCTACAATACAATGCTTCATAAGTCGCCATGCCAATGCTAGTCTGATAACTGTTTTTGTAAGCAAACTCCATCAGAGTCAAATAATTATCCCAACTTCCTGAAAACTCTAACACATAACCCCGAAGCATATCTTCTAATATCTGTATAACCCAGTCAAATTGTACATCTGTCTAGGGATGGAAAGCAATACTAAACTTAACTTGAATACCCAAAGCCTTTTGCAAACCTTTTCAGAATCTCAAAGTAAATCGAGGATCACAATCAGAAATAATAGATAACGGTACTCCATGCAGTTTCACTATTTTATTCACATATAGGTCTGCAAGCCTATCCAAAGAATAGTTAGAAAGTGAGCAAATTTGGTAAACTTGTCCACAATCACCATACAACATCATGTTTCCTTTGAGTGAGAGGAAGTCCAGTGACAAAGTCGTTGGTAATGTTATCCCATTTTCATTGAGGAATAGAAATAGGATGTAACAAACCAGATGGAACCTGGTGCTCAACGTTAACCTGCTGACATGTCAAACATTTAGCTACTTAATCCACAACATCCCATTTCATACCTGACCACTAGTAATGCTGCTTCATATCTTGATACATCTTGTTTCCACAAGGATGCATAGTAAAGACTGTATTATGAGCCTCAAAGAACAACTTTTTCTTTAGTTTATTATTAGTTGGCACACATAATTGATCTTTATAATACAATTCATCATCTCCTTACACAGAGAAATCAGTCTGTTTACGTTCTTGAGTGGCCAAGATAAGTTGTTGTAACTTATCATTATCTCTCTGAGCATCATAAATCTCTTGTCTCAAAGTAGGCCTTGCTTTCAATTAAGCTATTAAAGCTCCATCAGATATAAGTTCCCATTCACTCTGCTTCATTGATAATGCTGAAATGGTCTTCCGACTCAAGACATTAGCCACAACATCAGCCTTACTTGGATGGTAATCCATAATACAATCATAGCCTTTAAATAGTTCCAACCAATGCCATTGTCTTATATTGAGTTCTTTCTGGGTAAACAGATACTTCAGACTCTTACGATTTGTGAAAATTCTACACATTTCACTATACAAGTAGTGCCGCCAAATTTTTAAGGCAAACATTACTACTGCAAGCTCCAAATCATATGTAAGGTAATTTTGTTCATGTGAATTTAGGTACCTAGAGGCATAAGCAACTACCTTTCCATCCTGTGTCAAAACACAACCTAAACCATTTCTAGATGCATCACTAAACATAACATACTCCTTACTAGAAGTAGGTTGAGCTAATACAGGAGCTTCAGCAAGCATACTTTTCAATTGATCAAAACTATTCTTACATCTATCAGATTACTCATACTTCACTCTTTCCATAACAGTTTAGATAAAGGGGATGCTATCACTGATAACCCCTTTACAAACCGGCGATAATAACCAGCCAAACCCAGAAAACTTCTCACTTCTGTCACATTCCGTGGTGGCTTCTAGTTAACAATTGCTTCTATCTTACTAGGATCAAATCTAATCCCTTAAGAAGAGACAACATGTCCTAGAAAAGATACCTCTGAATCCAGAAATCATACTTGCTCAGCTTAGCTTACAGTTGTTTTTCCCGCAACGTTTGTAAAACAATTCAAAGATGCTCAGTATGGTCATGTTCATTCTTAGAAAAGAACAAGATATCATCTATAAATACCACAACAAATTGGTCTAAATAAGGCTTGAATACTCTGTTCATCAGATCTATAAATGCCATTGGAGCATTAGTTAACCCGAATGGAATTACCAGGAATTCATAATATCTATAATAGATCCTAAATGCAGTCTTTGGTACATCCACATCCTTTACCTGAAATTGATAATACCCCGATCGCAGATCTATCTTTAGAAACACTCCTGCATCTTTCAACTTGTCAAACAGGTCTTCAATCTTTGGCAACGGATACTTGTTCTTCACTGTGACTCTATTTAATTGCTTGTAATCAATGCACATCCGTAGTGTACCATCATCTTCTTAACAAACACTACTGGTGCTCCCCACGATGAGACACTAGGTTGAATGAACCCTTTATCCAAAAGCTCTTATAGCTGCACCTTCAACTCCTTCAATTCAGTAGGAGCCATTATGTACGGTGCTCTAGATATAGGAGCAGTGCCAAGCATGACTTCAATAGACAACTCCACTTCCCTTTCAGGAGGAAGTCCAGGTAATTCCTCAAGAAACACATCCAAAAATTCATTCACCACCGAAATATCTAGCAATTTACCACCCGCCTTCTTAGAATCAAACACAAAAGCAGGATAAGCTTCACATCCTCCCCTGAGGAGCTTTCGGGCTTGCATAACAGATACCACATTAGTTAAAGAACTAATATGGATGCCATGCAATACTATTTCAGGCTGATCAGGCTTCCTAAACATAACTGCCTTAGCATTACAATCAACTACTACCTGATGCTTGGACAACCAATCCATACCCAGATTCAAATCAAATTCATGAAAAGCCAATCTAATCAGATTTGCTACATATTCATTTCTTTGGATCATACTAGGACAATTCCTAAACGCCTGAATAACGAACACACTACTACCCAGAGGACTGGTTATATGAATTTCATACTCTAGCTGATCTGTAGGCATCTCCTTATCAGACATTTCTCCAGCATATATATAGGAATGAGTAGATCCAGGATCAATCAGTGCATGCATTTCATAATTAAAGAGAGGAAAAATACCAACAATGACTTTAAGTGCGTCCTGATCCTTCTCGAGCTTTCAATGCATAAGCTCGAGCTAAAGTAGAAGGCACAGTTGGTTGATCCATAGTTTCTGATTGGGTACTCATATTACGTTTGTTTTGACTAGATCCTCTACAACCTCTACCACGTGCTCTATTCCTAGCAGATACATGAGAGACCTCCCTACTAGCTTGCGATATTTGAGACTATCATAGAAGGCAATTGGCTGTCAGACGCTCAGTGCTGTCACATCAAAAACATACACCTATAGCCCTCCAACAAATACCCCAATGATGGACAGAGCAATGAGGGCACTCTAGGGCACCAGAACCTTGGCCCACAAAGGAATCCCTACCAGTAGCAGCCATTGAAGGAAAATTTTGTCGCCTTCCCCGAGCCACAGATCTTTGAGTAAATTTTGGTGCAGAGTTAGTGCCTTCTCGACTTCGCTTGCCCGAAGACTGACGTCCTTTAGCAAAGCCCCTTAATTGACTCCTTTTTCTCCTAACCATCTCTTACCTTTCTATTTTCGTAGCAGCTTACACCAGCTGATTGTAATTCACTTACTGCAAAAGGGTAAATGCCGCCAGATGCTCCTTGATGAAATCTTTCAAACCATCCTCACATTGATGACACCGGAACTCCTTAGTAAGTACCGGTTTAGGGGTATACTTGCTGAGTCGATTGAATTCCTGGTCATACTCAGCAACCGACAAGTTTCTCTATTTTAGGTTTAGAAATTGCTTCCACTTCTCCTTTCTATAAGCCTCTGTAACATACTTACCTTTGAACTCTTGGGTTAAGAAATCCCAAGTTAGAGGCGTCGATAGCTAAGGATTCCTCAAAACAAACTTCCATCATTCATAGGCTACTCCTTGAAGAAGAGGGACAACACAGTGCACTATCTGATCTAGTGGACAACTGATTTCATATAGCACCCTCTTTTCTTTCTCTATCTAGAACTCAGCTCTTTCAGATTTCTCCAATGATGTTCTAGAAAATTCCTCGGCTCCATACTTCTGCAGCTGATCAATCAGAGCTTTGGGTGCAGTCTTACAATGCAGTAATGTCATTATATCCTGACACAACTTAACTAAAGCCTCTCCCTGACTGGAGGAGGAGGTGATACCTCAGCTCCACCTCGATTGACCTTAGAGGGTCCAGATATCTATGGACGAGATCACTCAAGATTACTACTCTCAACAACCACGTTAACGGCTTCGTGAGATCTTTCCATCTTTAATTCTATAACCAAAACATGGGATAAACCACATTAGGCCAAAACATAACTTTTACACTCAAGTATAGCAGTAGTTAAGTGCTAGTTAAACCAAAATCGCCTAAACCATGCTCTGATACCAAAAGAAGTAACACCCACATACCCTTTAGAAGGATATATGGATGTTACCTAAGACAGGATTTAAACATATCAAAACAATACAAAGCATTGCCGCAATCATTACTTTTTCCATACATATTCGACTTTAAACAAAATTTAACCAGCATACTGAATTTATCTGAATACATGCTTCAATTAAAACACCATCCTGAATTAAAGTTATGACATTAGAAATAGTACATATCTTAAGTTCAAATACACTTTGTATTACAATATTTACAAGCTTTTAACAAAATACATCATGTCTCATATTATTACATACAACTCAAACATACATTCCCAAAACAAACACATTCTTCATTGGCCATTGCGATTACTATTGTCTCAGTCTTCAAACCTTCCTATTTGAACCTACACAGGGCAAAACCACCGTACTAAGCATAAAGCTTAGTGGGGAATAAACTAAACAGGATATAAGCTAACAAATGTTTCAAACAATCATCCAAACATTCACATATTCAAAATCACATTAGATTATAAGCAATGTTTACTTATCCATTTTGAAACCCAACCAAAATATCGTGAATCTCAGAATAAAATATAACATATAAGAATAGGTTACACATTTGCTTCCAAAAAAAACTCACTAATTTCAAAGCTGAATATTATAATATTAGAACAAAACTTGTCTGTAACAAAACATAATTTGCTTATTTCATAACAGAGCTCAGGTGTTTCAGATCAAAGCTTATTTATATCAAACTTCAGCATATAACAAAATAAAAAACAAGTTAGTCTGTTAATCCTTTATATAGAAGTGGGTAATGGGATTAATACAGGAGATACCGTGAGTGGTATCACAGAATAGGAGAGACTTATGTCTTAATAACAAGAGACACCGAAGTGTCAGTAACAGGAGACACCGAAACGTCACAGGATGATCGCGGCTTGTCGTTCGATCCTAGAATCAATCCTTGGAAACCGGTCAAAAATAATTTATACCAAGGATTGCAGCATAGGATGCAACCTCGGGTCGTCTCTCTTGTT
>JANKOE010000008.1:42937276-42948766 GCA_026284465.1 Erythroxylum citrifolium | reverse complement strand
AGAATAGCAATGTAGTTTGTTCTTATATGAATCATTGATATAGCAATGTAGTTTGTTCTTATATGAATAATTGATAAAATTGCTAAGATCACTTGTAAATTCAGTTCTTCTAAAAAAAGGTAATTCAATTCAACTGTCTTAATACAAACCTTGTAAATTTATGACTAAGATCGCTTGAATCATAATTAATCTTTTATCAAATATCATCCATTGAAGTTGAAAGGTTTTTCCCTCGATGAAAACAAAGGAAAATTAAAGTTCATTCTATTCGTTCAAAAAAAATTCCATTCAATCTTTCATCCTACAGTCACTTCTCAACCTCTCATCTCTCAAACTGTAACACTCACCGTCTATTTCTCCTCCTCAAACATAAAAGATCAAATTACGATCCTTGATTCTTAAAGAGAACAGGTAATTACTTTTTTATTTCTATGTTTACATGTAGAACCTTTTCTTTTGAATATCCCAAATTAATTTTTTATTGTCCATGAAATCTACAACTACAAAAGTTTTTTTTAATCAGATGTCAACCTCCATGGACTGCGCTAGCAATGCCCCACTATTGACTAACGGAATTAATGGAGATACTTCTCACTTCTCAGAGCATTGATGATATTGAAATGGCTTCTATAGTAACTTCTGGTAATCCCCAAATACCTGATTCTAATGCATCAAATCTCCCTAAGCCTCCTACCACCTCTTCAAACAAGAAAAGATCTTGGGTTTGGGAATACTATGCCAAATCAGGAGAAGCTAACGATAGAGTTGGTGTGTGTCAATACTATAAGAAATCTTTTGCTTGTAAAAAGAATAATGGTATTACTAGCCTGATCAATCACTTGAATTGATGTGTTAAGTATCCATATAACAAACGCAAGGAACCAAAAAGTGGACAGAAAACTATAAATGGAGAAATAGTAGAAAAAGGTGAAGATGACACATCACGTAGAATGATAACATGGATGTTTGATCAAGAAAGATGTAGAAGGAACTTGCTATAATGATTATTGTTGATGAGTTACCTTTTCGTCATGTAGAGCAAGAGGGGTTTCGTGATTTTTGTGCAGATATCTAAACAAAATTTAAAGTTCCTTCTCGCATTACAGTGACTAGAGATTGTTATGCACTTTACTTAGAAGAGAGAAAGAAGATGGAGTTTTTTAAGAAATTGCTTTCCAGGGTTTGTCTTACTACAGACACTTGGACATCATGTCAAAATCTCAGTTATATGTCTCTCACGGCACATTTTATTGATGATGATTGGAAATTATGTAAAAGAATTATAAACTTTTGCCTAATTTCTAGTCATTCAGGTGATACAATTGGTAGGGCTGTTAAGACTTGTTTGGTTAGTTGGCATATTAAAAAAGTATTCACTATAAAATAGGATAATGCAAGTTCAAATAATGTAGCTATTCAATACTTGAGAAAAAGAATTAATAGTTTGAAGGGTGGTGTACTGAAAGGTGAGTTCATACAAATAAGATGTGCTGCACACATCTTAGGTTTAATTGCGAAAGAGGGGCTGTTAGAATTGGGTGATTCAATCATTAGGATTCACAATGCAGTGAAATATGTTCGGTCTTCTCCTACTAGAATGGCAAAGTTCAAGTCTTGTATAGAAAAAGAGAAAATAGACATCAAGAGTATTGTTTGTCTAGATGTTGAAACAAGATGGAATTCTACTTATTTAATATTACAGTCAGCTTTGAAATTTCAGAAAGCATTTGATTTATTGGAGAGTCAAGATTCTAAGTATGTTGAAGACCTATCTAAAAAGAAGAATAGTAGAGGTGAGAATAAAAATAATAAAGGCGTTCCTAGTGAAAGTAATTGGGAGTACGCACGTAACTTGCTGCCTTTTCTTTCTATCTTTTATGATGCTACTTTAAAATTGTCTAACTCTCATTATGTAACTGCTAATGAGTACATAAAAGAAAATTTTGGCATTGGGATGGTTATTTCAAAGAGATGTGGACTTAGTGATTTTAGTGCAAGAAACATGGCTATGAGGATGAAGAAGAAGCATGATAAGTATTGGGGATATGTTAATATCAATTGCATATTTTTTATTGCTACCGTTCTAGATCCACGCTGCAAATTGAAGTATGTGAACTTTGTGATTGGTAAAGCATATGATGATATCAAATCTGAGCAGCTGTATGAAAAAGTAAAAATCACTTTAGATTTGATGTTTAATTTCTACCGATCTTCCATGTCTTTTCTTGTTGCACAATCAAGTGTCCAATCTCAAGCTTCAAATGATATGAAAGTTGATAACATTAAAGAAGTTGCAGCACTTTTGGATAATATTTTTAATGAGCAGGAAGCTAGTCAAGTAAGCGGGGAAACCAAAAGTGAGCAACATATATATTTAGCTGAAGATTGTGAACCCAAAGACAAGACTTTCAATGTCTTGAGTTGGTGGAAACTAAATTTTGCTAAGTATATTGTGCTTGGTTCAATGGCTCGAGATGTTTTAGCTATGCCTGTATCTACTGTTGCATTTGAGTCAGATTTTAGTGTAGGAAGTCGAGTGCTTGATTCATTTCTTAGCTCTCTTACTCCAAAGATGGTGGAGGCTCTTGTTTGTGGACAAGATTGGTAGAAAAAATCACAAGCTCCTCTTTACGTGGAAGAGAGACTTGAAGAACTTGAACAAATTGAATCAGGTAATTTAATTTACTTTACCTTATTTTAATATACAAATAAATAAAAAATTCAATTAAAATAGAAATAACGGGTCTAACTTTTTTTATTCTTTATTTTTTACAGATGCGGTTTCATGTATAACAGTGGATCATCCTACCATCATATTCGAAGATAATTATTTAATAATTTATCTCTTTTTTTTTAGTATGGATCTTTTATAAGATATTGTTTAGCTTATTTTTACTTTGCTTGAGTTTAACATATTGGATTAACTTTTGATGGATTTTATATGCATACTTTTATGAATAATTTGTATTTATTTTCACCAATTTTTTGTCATATATATTGATATGAATAGGTTCTGGTTACCCTGAGAACCGAACCTGAAAATAGGTTAACTGATCCTATAGGTTCTTTATGTTCAGGTTCATGTTCGTGAAATTGTCGAACCTGACATTCAGGTTCATGTTCAGGTTATTTATGATTATTTATGAACGGGTCAGATTACCCTATCATGAACACTCCTAATACGTGGATGTTGGGTCTTCTTCCTTGGTCTTCTTTCCAAACTCTTCCTCCCTCCCCACTATGTCATCTTTTACTTCAAAAAAATAGTAACCAAATTGGAACTCATATTAATCAGCAAATTTTGTTTTTAAAAAATACAAATAAATTATCATAAAAGCCTCTAAAAAAACCTTTCATCTTATTTCTCATAATCATATTACATTTGTAACTCTCGTAGATGTATTTATAGCTCTCAAAACTTTCAATACCAAATGTTTAATACAGCTAACAAAGACATTTGGATAATGGATTAACATTTATAGTAGCTCATTGTCATATAAAAACTTGAAATCCCACCTTAGTCCAAGCACAATACTCCAGGAGGAAATTAGAAACTCCAATGACGAGTGAAAACGTTTACTTGCTACGATATTTAAATCCTTGATTAGTAGATAGCAAAAATATAATAGCATATAACATTTGACAATGAAAAACGATAGAAAATACTTATAAAATTGCGTTGTAGATCATCAAAGTAGAGGTTCACAATAACAAGATTCAACAAAATAATGAACGTGACAAGTGGAAAGAACAAGCATGCTTCTACTAAAAGAGACTTTTTCTAATTCTTTGACATATTTGTTCTTTCTGGTATCCATTTCAATTTAAACTATTACCTATTCTGAAAACAACACACTACAAGAAAAAAGGAGTTTACCAACGCTATTTACCGACAGAATAATGTAAATATCCATCGGTAACATATATTTGCGACAGCATAAGAACGACGGAATTTACCGCCGTTAAATAAGTCATCGGTAAATTTACCGACGATACTTGATCCCTGCAAATAATTTCACGAGAGAGATGGATGGAAACGTAGTTAACCTTATAAGTTGAAGTGGGACGTAGCTATCAAGGGAAATGATGATAGAAATGTGATGCAGCACCTCAATGTCAGTTATGCATAGATCCAAAAAATAGTCCCTGGAGGAGGTAGATACTAAATACTCATTAATATTAAAGAATGTTCGCATCCTTTTTTTGATTAGGATATTAATATTTGCTAAAACCTCCAATGCACAACTTAAGAATGGTATAGTGAAGTAAGAACAGTTCTCATTCCACCATAATTCAAATTCTATATAATTTCATCAAGAGACAGTCCTGTCCATCGTAGACCCATACGCAGCAAAACATTTAAGCATATCATATGCATAATAGACAATAAGGGCCATGGACATGTTACAATATAGAAATAGCACAACTGGGAATGGCCTTCTTCAATTTCACAAGCAACAGAATCGTAAGCATGGGCTTGTATGTTTTGTTTACCTGACCCCTCAACCAATAATAGACACACTCTTATCTCTCATGTGTCTCTGTAATGATCTTCGTTTATATATTTGATCCTCCATCGCAATGATACACTAACACCTCAACCAATAATGGACTCTCTCTCTTTCGAGTGGCTTTGTTAGGATCTATCCATGTAATGTAATATACCTGCTCTTCCACAGCTTTTCCCATCGCAACGATAGGAAATTACTGGATAAAACCACAAACAATGAAAATTTTCTTGTTTCTTTTTCCATTTCTACTTGAAACTGCCTCATATCTGGTCTCCTCTAATAAAGTCAGCTCTTCTTCATCACCTTCTTCCGTTATCTTTCTTGAGACTAGGAGATCTATGAGAGAGCAAGCAATGTCACCCCTCATCAACCACAGAAATGGACCTGAGAAAACTGAGGTAAGTTCGTTTTCTGAGTAGCTACTTCTGGTAAGCTCCCCCTCTTCTTTACCACATGCTGTAAATTATCCTTCTTTATCTGATCATAGATACCAGCGAGGAGAACCAATCAATTCTATTTGTTCCCCCAGTCGCTAATTGTGAGTTTGTGAATTTCAGATTCCAGTTAAATATAAGGAAAGCGCTGTAAGTCAAAAAGATTCGAAGAAACATGAGCCTCTCAGTAGCAGCAATCATTTGGATGACCTTGTTTACCACATCGACTACCACGGAGTCACAACTCATCCAACTCCAGCTCCAAGACACCCCAAACCATAAACCACTTTCTTCTACTTGTAGCTGGAAGGAGTGATTAAAATACATATACGTGTACTTCATTTACTATGAAATGTTCAAAATTTTCTGCTTCGCTGCAGCAGTCTATCTTTTGTATTTACTGAGGCTATTTTCATACATCAAACGAAAGTAGCAAGCAGATAGAGAAAGAAGTGGGTAAGGAAATAAAAAACATCGAACCTGTGATGTAAAGCTTTAGAATTCACTGTAGATTAGAAACCAGTTCATCACATGAAAACAGATAACCATTTCCCTTGGGAAGAAAATTAATCAACTACAGTGCAGGGAGAGCATTCCATTCGTGTATTGCTTTCTAGCCTTCCTATACTTTTCAAGCAGCAACTTGTAGCAACTAATCACATCCTCAAATAAGGCCTCATTACAGAACTTGGTTTTAAGTTGCAGGAAAGCAGCTTCTATCTCTTTTTTATCTTCAGCATATGAAGGAAATTCATTCCTTAGTTTCACATTCCAGTCTTGTATTTCAACTTCTCTATCCACATTGAGATGCTGGAGCCACCTTATCCGATAAAAAGGATCTTCGTTTCTTTCAATAGCCATCTCCACCCTCCTGAGCACTTCAGAAAACCTCGATTGCTCGTTAATTTTATCAATCAAATAGCTGAATATAGCTCTTTGGTTCACATAACGCCAATCATTGGTGTCCAGAGGCAGGGAAAGTGCAGCAGCCAAACAAGCTTTCTGGAAAGTCGGATCTGAAGCACCAATTAATTCAATCATGACATGCAACATATTTACAGACATGACATCCAAAATTCCAGACGATGCTTCCTTCATAGCAAGCCTGGGATCTACCCTTGCCCGATTCCAGAAATGAAGTGCCACATGTACAAACCCTTCCCACCTGCAAATTAAGTACAATATATACCAAAGTGAAAATGGAGCAAACTCTGAAAATCACCAGAAATAAACAAAACTCTCACTGATCTCATAGAACTTCTGGTGAAAATTCAATAAGACAATTTGGCATATCAGTTCAATCATTCATCACTCTTACACAACATAAAGTTCACCTGAAAAACTGTCAAATTATCAGAATTTACAATTTGACCATTTTAAATTATTTGCATATTCTTCAAGAAATTCAGATTATTCAAATTGCAGGATTCAGTCTTAACTAATTTGAAGAAATGAACTGGAAAATCGAAATGAGAAAATGAATGTGGTATATTATGCAGATTCTTTGTTCGATGACAAAATACAGATATAAGCTAATACTATCACGAAATTCCTAAAACTCAATTTCACTTGATCATTTCCACCTTCAGTTCATAAAATATAAGCTTTTGAAGTACATAATGTCAACCTCCAATATATGAATAGTTATGGACATGTGGCATATTTGAAATGTGAAACACAAGGACATGTTTAAGAGCCAGCTTTTCCAAAGGAATTGACCAAATAAACATTGTTCCAGTGTCTCACAGACATAATGTCTCTCACCACATGAATTATGCCTAGATGTTGGTCAGTACACAAGTGCTGTTGAAGTTTATAGCTTTTGGACAAAATTAGGACAAAAAGGAACCATATTTATATTTAAACTTATATTTAAATATATAATTTATAACACTTTAATTTGTATTATGAGTTTTATTAGATAAAGATCACTGCAAACTAAGAAATGAGTTTCAAATGTTCTATTTAACTTAAATTTGTAACCATTGCATCAACGAACCTTAATATAACGTCACCAGTTTTAGTAATTTTCCGCTTTTGGGAAAAATATAAGACCAGCAGTAAGGAGATCCATATGACAAGGAAAAGGAATAATATTTATATTTAATTTAAATATGTAATTTAGAACACTTTAATTTGCATTATGAGTTTTATTAGGAAAAGATCACTGTGAACTCATAAATGAGTTTCAAATGTTTCATTGAACCTAAATCTGTAACCATGGCATTAATGAACCTTTAAAACATAATATGTCACCAGTTTTAGTAACTTTATGTTGATTATGTAAAACAAAATAAGTGCATGCACGTCATGTTTGATGTCTCCATTAATAATACACATTATTTTATCATCAAATAAATTGACAATGCTAGGATCACCAAATTTGTTAAATATTTATTTCAAGTTGTACTCATGAAATTATGATACAAAGTACTGCATCTGTTAAATTACAATTCAATCAATGGCTTAAACATATAGATCCATCAGATATCTAGTCATTTGACTCGAATTAAAGATTTTATTCATCTACTTCGTGTTAAATTAGTAAAACTTTAACTTTCCTAGTAATGTAATTAATGAATTTTTTAACTGGAAACAAGCTACATAGAAAAGTTGGAAAACATAAAATGATGTTTTGATATCTTTAAAAGTACTTTCTTTCTAAAAATATATCTTTTGATCTAAAATTTAATTAAAAAAAATTCATTATCTAATTAACCGAGTGTACATCAAGTATGTCCAAGTCTTCAAGTGTCTTCTTTACTTTCAATGACATTTGCTGTTTTGAGACCCTAACAAGTAGAAGTTCTAACTCAAGCAATAACTTTGAGCTAGTTCAAGTAGCTCAATTCCCAACTTAAAGGAACAATTTATTAGCCAAACTGATATAGTTTTCCACATCAAAATTAGTGATTCAATCAAATCTGAATTCCCTTGTTAAATAAACACGTTTAATCTAATTATAAAAACGTTGATTTTGCCAACTAGAATATGAAAGACCATTGATGGAAAAATTATATTAATTATCACATCTGCTGTTGGGGATATTGACGATTGTTAACAACCTAGGTTGAAAATATGCTTAATTTATTTTTCCATCAAACAGCTCAAGTACCATTGTGCAAAAGAAGCTAGTTGGTAAATACTATTTTTAAAGACGCATATGGCAAACAATCCTCAAATAAACAAAAACCAAAAAAGGTGGAAAAGGTGAAATTTTACTTACTCAAACGGGGGTTCCACCTCAATACCAAATGTTAGGTGCAAGGAAAATTCAGCAAACTCACTTGACCCATTATCATCTGTACATGCCTCATGACGAAAACCTCTTGGAATATACAAAATATTACCTTCCCTAAGCAAGAACTTCATGCACCTTTTGGGTGAGCCCTCAATTTCAGAACCATGACTGCCATGAAGAGGATCATACAAGCGAGGTAGTTGCATGTTCTGTTGAGGATAAATTGTCCAGTGCTTCTTACCAAAGATTTGGCAAACAAAGACACAGTGGTCATCATAATGAAGAGCCAAGCCTTGGGAGTTGGGGGGTGTCAAGTATAAATTGGCACCTATTGATGGTTGACCAAACAAAGATGCCATGGCATCTGAAATAGCTGCAATGCTTGCAAAGCGAAATTCCATGCCACGAATAGCAATTGTATAACCTTCTTTATATGCTTCTTCACATTTGTTAATGTCAGTGGCATCCAAAACAAAAGGAGACTTAGTGCAGCATGGGTCTGAATCATTGTGAAAGAAATGCATTTCAGTTTTTGAATGATTTTCAGTTTTGAGCACCCTTAAGTCCTGCTGGTAAATTATAGGACAACCCAATTCACTGCGCACCTCGTTTAGGAAACTTAGGAGGTCCAAATCATCTGAAGCAATAGGCGGACAAGATACAAAACTTTGCAGCATGGAAGTGAGAAAGGAAGGAGATGATCCCCCACGCTTTATGGATTGTGCAAAATCAGCAAAAATGTCATTCTCCTCAGTCAAAGATCCAGGAAGCCTCCTTACAAGAGATGGCGATGTCTCCCAATGGTGCGCGATGAATGATACAAAACTAGAGTCTTCCCAACAAAACATCCTACTTTCGACCAATGTAAGTGGCATAGAAGCCAAAGATTGTCTAGAATTCAAAGAAAGCCTAAAAGTGCTTTCTGCCAAACTATTAGTCAAAATGTTGCTTAAGAGCAAGTGCCTCTCTTTACAGGGTTTCATAACATCCCCTATTAATATAAGTTGATGCACCTTTTCCCACAGTTTTTGCAAAGTAACCAAACAAGTTTCGGACAAAATCCTTGGGATCTTTCCTAACTGATCAATATTGCAGGAATTAATTAGGGTTATTGCAGCACGAAGAAGTAATGCTGTGTATTCTTCTTCTTCCAATGCTATCCGAGGAAAGCCACCACTTGTATCCTCTGTAGTGTATAAATAAAGCCGTCTTGAAGACCAAGGAACCTGAAGGAATACCGACCTAATGGATATTAAGTCCATATACACACCTATAAGCTCAAATTCTCATTAGCAGCAAAATCACACACGCCTGAAGAAAGTTGTATCTAAGCAAAAAGAATGTCTATTAGACGAGATAATCTTCTACTTGCACCACAGATGCAAATTATACTAATTTAAAACATACAAATATTTGGACCGCACAACTACGTGCCAACATAACCATCTTAAAATTAATATGCCAAAATTAGAACACGGTCGTGGTAGTCTGAAAGAACTTGAAATGGATATATATCATCCTGATTCCTGACAAAAGGAATCAGGAAAAAGGGAATATTATTAATTAACATAGAACAGAGTTACTCACAATAAGGTGTTTAAAGCAGAAAGCTCCAACAACTGGTGCCTTCCAACACAAGTGGTGGACAAATCCAAAATGGCATTACAGGCAGCCATTGAAACTGTGCTCTTGGTGTGGCGCAAGGCTGAGATTAAAGCCTTCACAGTTTCAGTATCCAAAGCAATTTGTTCATTCCCTTCTATACACAACATCGAAGCAGCCCCAAGAATCTCTACGCTTCGACGCGCAATTTTCGCACATCTGAATGAGAAAAAGAAGAAAGAAGAAAACGTCAGAGTTGCCTAAACCCATTCAAGTATTTACAAATTCGAAAAACAGAGAAATGAGATTACTTGGAACGGAGGAGGATAGGCATCACAGAAATATTGGGAATAAGTTGGGAATTTGAGAGCCGGAGATTGTTTATGCATGCTAGAATTAGGTTGGTCTCGTTAGGTGAATTGCAGAGAGCGGCCAATAACAGAGGGAAGATAGAACGATTGTTGCTCTGAAGATTAAGATATTCCCCCAGATGCTTCCTTTTGCGGCTACTCTTGTTCCTCTTCTCCATTCTTTTTCTAACGCCGCCGCTGCTGCTGCTTTATCATGAAATATTTGACTTGAAACATTGGGCATAAGCCACCTTCAAATTTTACAATTTTCCCATTTGCTAGCTTTGATGTTTTATAAGCATAAGTCGTACATATGAACACGACCCAAATACAAATCCATGTTTATAGCCCTGAGATCCGTATTCCTAAAATGAACCTTCAGATGCGAGACAAAGGAATTACGGGTGCAACACGGATTCATGTTTTTTAACCTATGTTCCCAATGATGTTTACATAAATTAAGGTTTTACGCAGTTGCGAAGAACATAAATCTCAACAAGAGCTCGTGCTGGTCCTATATTATGGGAACCTCTTTGAATTGTTTAAGATTTTGTAAGATTATAACGAGCTTTTAGGAGTTGAACCAAAGGAGAGACGAGAGAGCAATCATAAGGGTCTGATTAGAAAGTCTTGAATGATTAGGGTGTTTAGTTGAGCTTTTATCAGCAGAGTGATTAGGGCCGTTTAGTTGAGCTTTTATCAGTTGAGCATTCCTTAAAAATTTTTCCGAGAACAAGATATTGAGATCTATGATAATACTTTCTTTTATTTCTTGATTATTGTTGGTTTCTTTTATGTTAACATTAACCAAATTGGGATGAAACCTAGAACTATTGTTTTGAATTATTTTCTCGATTTAATGAAAAAATCCAAGTTTTATTGCAAATTATCCATCATTATTACCTATCATTAATTTGAAAATTTCTAGCATTTTGATTTAATTTCAAACGTTATGTATAAGACTTGAGAAATAATATGTATGAATAGATCATATCATGAATAATAACAGTTGCATGCAATCTTAGAGGTAGAACCACGTAAATTATTTGAGTTCAAATCAGATGTAACATGAGAATTCATAGATCAATTTAATGCATTCTTAAGGCTTTTGATTAGCCCAAAGCCTTACCTGAATGGCTTGCGCCTCTTATCATAAGACGACAGTATTTTGGTCTTACACTATAAAAGAGACTTAAGATCCAAATGATATTGTTTTGGGAAGTTTCTGCAAAGTGACATCATTTTAGATAGACTAAGGCATTGTTTGTAACGCTTCAAATTAGGGGTTAGCAGATTAACGGAAATTATTTCAGATGTGCTTAATTGTGCAGAAGTATTTTGGCATGCATGCA
>JANKOE010000008.1:42721400-42732029 GCA_026284465.1 Erythroxylum citrifolium | reverse complement strand
ATTTCCAAAAACCCCAAATCCTAAAAATTTGGCATAAACCCTAACTCACATTAATCCAAAATTAATCATCAATCATAGCATAATCACTTCAATTAACCTTGGAAAACTCAATCCCATAACATATCCAAGGTTTCTAAACCAAGAACTAATCAAAAACTCAACTTAAAACAATCCAAAACTTACCTCTTTCTCTCTCTAATTTCGGCACTCTACAAGTTCCAAAGGAGACTTCATCTTCTTCCCTTTCTTTCCTCTTAAAAAGCATAAAAAATCCTCTAAAAATCCCATGGAAATCGACCCCTATGCTGCTGTCTTCTTCTTCTCCTTTCTTCTCCATCGCCAACTCTTCTCTTCCTCTCTTCTTCTTATGTTTTCGTTTCTTCTATTTGTCTCTCATTGTCGTGATTCTGCTGGTGAAAAACGACAGCCACCAAGCTTCATAATGCCATGTCATTAATGAAGGGTAAATGACCTATGTGCCCTCCCTTAAATGCCTTCTAACAATGTAACTTAAGTGGACTTCCAAAACTGCCCCTGCACTTAGCCTTAAAAACAACCATCTTGCTTCCTAATTTTGAGCAGATAAATGACATAATTTGGCAAAAATTTCTTCTTGAAAAGTGTTCCTCTATGTCTCATCTTTAAAATGACACAAAAACTCTCAAATCGGATTAGAAACGAAGGAGTTATGACCAAAATACCCGTTCAGCTCTTGCTAATTTGAGACTGAACATTAACCCAACTTCAATCCAAAAATTGACAATCTTAGGGATGAAATTGAATTTTTATCCCTTCACATGATTTGTAGCCCCATGTCTCAATTTTATTTTTCCTCAAGAATCAACTTAATCGGAGCTGTACAGCTCTCGAATTTCTCAAAATACTGAACCATGTTCAGAAAATTATCCAACTCATAACCTTTAACCAATTCCTCTCACTTTGGTTCAAACAAATATCTTTCCATTTAATCTCCTAAAATTCATAATTTTCTAAGAAAATGTAGCAATGTCTTAGTAATCTAACGCTTCAAAAGTCGAATCAATTGGATGTCAAACGAAGGAATTATAAGCAAAAGATTAAAAAAGGGTCGGATCAAAAGCAAAAGAACCGAACGAATTTTTCAAAAATCATAACTCTTGATCCCGAACTCAAAATTTGACAAATTTGGTGTCAATAGAAAGATCAAAGGAAGTTATACAGTTTCCCTGAAGAACAGAAAAATTAATTTGTCCTCTAAGGGAGTCAAAAATCCACTCAAAGTTTCTGTCCTAATCAATTCTTCCTAAACAACTTCCAAATTTCAGTCGATCATAACTCCTAGTCCCGATATCGAAAAATTGCATACTTCACATCAATGGAAAGATAAAAACATCCTTTAAAACTTTCATGTAGACAACTTACTCCAATTCTGACTAAATCCATACGACGAGTGGCCTTAAAACCTAGTACACGCAAACTTTCCCTTAAGATCATTTTCCAAAAACAAGTAAAATAATCCTTATCTTCGAAAAATCATAACTCTCAATCTCAATATCAAAAAATAGCATACTTTATGGTGACAGAAAACTTTCAACAACTACTACAAGTTTCATGTAGATCATTTTCTCAAATTTTGCCTAAATCAAAAAGTCAACTTTTAAACCCAAAAGTCAAACTTTTCTTAATTCTACAAATTTTCACACTTTTTCTCCCGATATCGAAAAATTTCATTCTTTATAGCGATAGAAAGCTTTCAACAAAAGCTACAATTTTTATTAAGAGCATTTTCTCAAATTCTAACCAAATCAAAAAGTCAACTCTCTACTCCAAAAAGTCAAACTATTTAAATTCTCCAAAATTTAACACTTTCACTAAATCATTTCTTGCTTTTCAATTCCATTCAAAACAATTTATTCAATTCCAATTCCATATAACTCAAAACACCATTTTAGGCTATTATGAATCATAACCATCACTAACAAAGGTTTTCACACATTTTTCCTATCGTAATCTCATAAAACCATTCAATCATAATCTCATAAAACCATTCACATTCTCACAAGACTAATTCACCACTAATTTCTCTTTTCGTGTCAAATTTTTAACTCACAATTCTAAAACAAGTTCGGGGTCCAACAACTAAACTTACTATGTTAGCCTCAAGTTTAGATTTTCTCAAAGTGAACTTCAATTTCATTACCTTTATTAAAGCGTAGATGGTTTCTCTAATTCTTTAAGCATTTTCTCAATTCTTTCAGCATTCTCTCTATCATTTCGATGTGTAAAAATAATGGAATCTGAAAACATTCTATTGTACCATTGCATAAGAGACTAATAAAATCACAAAGCATGCCCAAACAAGAAATAGGAAGCAACACTAATAGTTGAAAGAGTTGACCAATATAATCTAAAAGAACAAGTGGAGTGACCAAAACTCAAAAGAAAATATATTTTGGAGACGACATACAACAATTTTTAAAGTTAAGACAAAATTGTTAAAGATTGTATTACCCTGTTAAATGTGAATTATTTGTCTTTCTATGTGCTACTACTTTTTTCATTGTGAAACTAAACGGTGAATCCCAAAAGAGACAATCATCATTGAACTTGATATATATATATTTTTTGGTTAACAATCAAAGCTCAAGCGGAAAATAAGTATAAATCAAAACAGAATCAGCCACACATAATATGAAATTTTGCAGATCCCATCTAACACAAAAAATGCAACACTACTTCCATGAAAAATTACTCGGTAATATAGAAACTTCCATCCTTTGAGTTGCAATAAGTGACTCAATAATTATACAGTAACTCTCTAGTCTCTACCCATGCTTTTTCCTTTCTTTTCAAACTATAGTCATCTATACTAATAAAACATTAAGTTGTTTGGAAATTTGTATCTGTTACATTCAATATTTCAAACAAAAGATGGAAAAACATGTGGTCTCCTTAGTACTCTGCTCCTTGTCCGAGGTTAAGCTCAACAGAAACAACCGCATTGCCTCACCAACAATCAAAACTCTCAACAAATTCACAAACCCGTCATCTTTTGCAAGCAACAACACATTTTTAATAATAAATCATAAGAAAAATTACCTGAGACCCCTATAAAAAAAATTTCCCAAAATTGAACAAAAAAACTAGAGTAACTACCCAAGAAAAGCAGGGAATTTGACTTTCCTAATGATCCAAGAACGAGAAAATCCAAAAGGGATCCAAGAAGGGAACCGTAGGAAGACTAAGAAACAAAAGGAAAGAGTTTAGGCGGGAAGCAAAATATGTTCCGATTTGTTTCCAACAAACGAAGGAACTGAAATTTTCCCTTGATTTGAACACCAATTCGTTTGTTTAACCATGGGAAATTTTAACAAATTTGAGAAGGATATCATCCGATCGCTAAAGAAATGAAAAACAGAAGATACCCAGAGATGGAGAACAAAATTACGAAGCTTTTTCCATAAAGAGCATACCTCAGCCTTTAAGAACCCCGAAGAAGGAGACGTTCCAAGAATTAACCAGAAAGGAGGATGGAAAGAGTTGAGCAGATTTGGCGTAAAATCGAAGAAGTAAAGGCAGGAAGCAAAATCAAAGGAGCGAGGGGGCATCAACTTGGCTTGGGCGAGAGTAAACCTGAGACCTTGGTTTTATTAAAACGTCGTCGAATTAATTACAGGAACAAAGTGATTTAAGTCCCCTCGTCTTCTCCGCAATTGAGCCACAATAGCAATCATCTTCTATAACACTAACCACCTTGTTTTTCTCTCTTTTTGTGTCAGTGACGAGACTCTTGCTGGCGTTCTTTTATTTGTGTTGGCGTTTCAGTCTCTTTATCTCCTCACCCCTGGTGACCCCTGCCTAAGGTTGATTATATAGCATGGTTGCTGTTAGCTGGCGAGATTTATGTAGATCCCATGATTGTAGAGATATTTATTTATTTCCTTGTATAAATTATTCTCTTACTAAAATAGGAATCTAGGTGTTTCTTGTTTCCTGTATATATTCTCTTCGTAGACGTTAATACAAAATAGCATTCTTAGAACAAAAACCTTTTTCTTCTTTGCCATGTTCAACACTTATCGTGTTTATCTTTCCTTCCGCCATCATCATTCCTTCCATTCACTTCCGTTGTCGTCGTCGTCGTCATCTTCATCACCCATTGCATCCCTTCTGTCGTTTCCTATATCACTTTCACTGGCTGTTTCCCATTCAGAATCATCACTTTCCTGTCCACGCATGTGACCGGTGATACCCTCAGAGCGGACACCGCCGTGTTTGATAGCTGCCTCTCTAAACAACCAGGCTGCACGCATTTGCTTCCTAACCAGTCGCTCAGCGTAGTCTGGAACTTTATTTTGCCTCAAAGACAGATGGGGATCATTCGACTGAGAGCATTCATTAATGAACAGAATAGCATCTAACAAGCTTTCCTTAGCTAAGCTTAGCATATCATAAGCCTGAGATCTTCTCCAAAGACTCTTCGCATGACGATTAAGAGGACTGTGAAGGCAAAGTGCACGGGTAGCATCACTTATAGCGGCTAAGGGTTGTTGTAACAGAAGATGACACTGAGCTCGATTACTGTAAAGAACGACTCTTTCTTTCCTGGACCTCATCGGGCACAAGGCCAAGGCTTCTGAGTACTTCAATGCAGCTCCAGCTATATTCCCTGATGAGAAATGGGAATTTCCTTCAAGCTTGATCACCAATGCTGCTGCCTGCTTAATATGAAGGTCCTCTTTTGGCATACTCTTTTCCCATTTCAATCTTTGCTTAGAATTTAACACTTCCTCGATTATTTCTTTCGTTCGGCTAGAAATCGAGCTGCGTCCCGTTCCTGGTAATTGAATACATTCCTGAAGTACATTAATAATGGAATCCCCAAGCTTCTTGTGATCACCAAGTGTTTTAATCTCTGCCAGGTCTACAAGAGCAGGCACTGCCTTATCAATCACCTATACGACATAGAAAGAAACATCAGGTGAAAACCAACTTAACTTAAAGTAGAATATCCAAAGATCAATTTACCTTGTGGCATGTACTAGAATCCTGAAGCAGCCAAAGAAGACAATCTACAGCCATATACTGCCAATCATCTGAGGAGCGAGCGATATTACACAGTGCCTCAATAATACCAGGACAGCTAGCTACAGGACCTCGACCAAGTTTATGATGACAAATTGTTCTCAATAAACCTATACCAGCAGGTGAGTTCTCGTTAACAAGTCCACCCCACATCCCGGGAAGTTTAACTAAGAACTCAGGCTTGCATATGGTGGGAAGAAACTCGGGCTTGAAAGCGAAGCAATTAATAAGCTGAAGAGACCAGCACTGCAGCTGACTTGCCCATTCCTCTGCTTTTCTCGATTCCATTTCAACACCTCCCATGCCACGAGTCAGCAAATCACAGTGATAACCGAGCCTTCTATCAAAAAACTGGTAAAAGTGCGAGTAGACTATTTCTAGTGAACTCATTGCAAGTTGGATAGAAAGCTCAAGGATTTCACCATGGCTCGCTATCGAGGGAAAAGTGCGGGCATAAGTAGCCAAGTGTCCAAGAGCTCGCACGGCCACTCTTTGTTCCACCCATGTCAACCTCCCTCTCAAAAGCTCAACCAAGGGAGGAATTACACCAGCGCGGACCGCACTTTCAGCAAATTCTTCCATATTCATAGTATACGATCCAATGATATGTGCTGCATAGTAGGGAATGTATATATTCTGGTCGTGAGCAAGCCAGCGACGATTCTTTAAACCTTTCCCTATAAGTGAAACCATGCATTCGAAAATTCCCAATTCAATGAACTCAGGGTCATTGGAATGGGCCATTGCAGTGTTCCAGAGGCCACTAATTGGAAGAACCTGGCCATCATCATCTTGCAAAGGGAGTTCTCTAAAGAATTTTAATATACTTGCTCTACGCTTGCTGGGATTCCCTTCCTTCATGACACAGAAAAAGCAACCAGGGTATGGACAGTCCGTAGTGATTTTATCCATGCTCAGATACTCAATTGCTTGAATTCATAGACCTCCGACTCAATTCCTCGTCGACTAGGTGGACACGTTAACTACATTCAACCCAAAACTAAAGAACGTAAATTTCCAGTCACAACACATATTCACAAAAACAGTATAATTGTCGGGAGAACAAGGACATTTCCACAATGATGTCTCCTACACGGTCAACACACAATGACAAACTGTATACAAATTTTCGTTCAACCAAGTATGAAATATAAGGAAAGTGCCACACACTGTCCAAGTTGAAACTTCTGCAACAATTTGAAATCGATCACATGGAAACAAGATAGACAAAATGGTGTTGTTCCCCTTCACATAATGCTGTTCTCAGCTCACACAGATTAGAAGAAAAATGATATATGTTGTACCATTAAAAACCATTCACTGGAATCGAATAAAAATTCCAACTGCTATAGTCAGTCTATTGGCAATCTTTCCTTAGAGCTTCTGTAGCTAATATCAAAGGATCAACACCTAACAAATATCAACATGAGTGATTACAAACTGATCATCGTTCTACCTAGATGCAACTAATCATAGAATCCAAAAGTCAGTTTCTTTAGATCCTATTACATAAAGAATCTCAATTTAAACAAAAACATCAACAAGAACATGAGTAATTCAGATCTTAAAAAGAAAAACAAATCGAATTCAACAAGCGAAACGGGGAGCAAAAAAGAACCACTGAAACACCAAGTCACAGGGAAAAAAAAACGCCGTCAATGGAGAAAAGCCTACTCTATATGATGGAAACTGTGAAAAGGTGATCAAAAGTATAGATTTTGACCCAAAAAAAAGAAAAAAGAGAAGCAGCATTAATGAGAAGAAGGTGCAAAGACCAAATGAAAATAAAACGTAATAAGAAAATGACAAGAACATGGGAAGAGAAGAAAAGAGAAGAGACGAGACCACTTCAGCAAGCAAGGGAGAAAGAAGCCGAAGACCTCGAGACCACCAAATCCTCCGCCAAGATGAAAAGGAACGGACATTTTGGGAGACAAAGTCTGTCGGCGGCAGTCGAGCTCGGCGGGGAGGATGATCGTGATCGGAGTAAGGCGGCTTTGTTCTGATTTGTTTCTGATTCTGACAGCGGAGAGAGGAGGATCTTTTGTATTGTAATCAACAAAACACAAAACACCTCTCGTTCTTTCAACTTTCCCTCCTGTTTTTTAATACAGCAGTTCGTGTTCTTTTGTGTAGCCCCACTCGCAGTTATTAACAGTCGCTGTCACTACAAGCACGGGGCCCACTACTGTGAAGTTAGGCCTCGGTCTAAGCGGGGAGTAAGAGGGAGATGGAGTGACAAAGGCAGCGCGTGGAGATATCTTCTGCTTAGTGGGGGCTCTGGGTCCCATTTTCGTACATGCCCCGTCTCTCCTCGGAGCGGTCTTGCTTCGTTGTTTTTAGTCTTTACCGTTTCACTGAACTCCAAACCGAAAGTAACGGAAATATCAATAGACTCTTTAAGCTTGTATGAAAATTTCAATTTCATCCCCAAATTTTAATAAGTTCAAATATAAGATAAAAATATAAATACATTTTTATTAATTTTAAATTTATATTTAAAATATTTAAAATTATTTAACATATTATGTTCTTACAAAATCTTTGAATTCCAAACTGAAAATAACAAAAATATCAATAAACTCCTTAAAATTATATAAAAACTTCAATTTTATCCCAAAATTTTAATAAGTTCAAAGTAAAAAAATTCAATTATTTTAATAAAAACCATTACATCTTTACATCACCAGTAAAATAATTTATATAAATAACTTAATTTAATAGCTATTATGAAGAAAGGGGAGGGTCCCTCCCACGACATAGACAACTCAAGCTCTCCAATGTTTTTTGGAACCAACAATTTGATGTCCATATCCATATGCAAGAAAACAAAATCATTTAATGGGGGGATCAGTCGGAGTACTTCAAGAGCAGAACTATACTCTCAATTACAATTAAAAGACAAAATGTTAATATTTAGGGCTGAAGGTGTATGGAGCGGCAACATGCCAAGCTAGACTCGGGTTCACTCATATTAGGGTTCACTCTGACTAAGGCCTTGTTTGGCAAGTAACGAATTGTATTAGTTGTTAGCTGATTCTATTAGCGGTTAGTTGATAGTTGATTCTATCAGCTGATTTGATCAATAGATAATATCAGTTGTTTATTAAAGATGCTTGGTAAAATTAGTTATTTAGTATTAACTGTTGATGTGTAAAATAACTTATGAGGACATGATTTTTAAAAAAATTATAAGGACATGAATATTATATTTTTTAGTATTCCATTGACTATTCTTATAAGAATTTAGATTTAGATTTATATATTTAATTTTACAAAAATTAAGTTTATAACTTTAATAAAAACGTAATAATAATAATAATAATAATCCAACGTTAAATTCTCTATTAATATGAACGATGCAGCACTGCATTATATTAGTATTTTTCATATAATATGTATGAATGTTATTATTTAATAAATAAAAAAACCTATAATTATAATATGTCACATATATCATATATAGTAATTATAAATATATTAATTTGATGTGACTCTTTATATTTAAAAACTTAATATTATGGTATTTTTAAGTGTAAACTAATATTATAAAATTAAATAAAGATTAAAAAGTTTCATTAACCACTTTATTATATTTTTTCAAACTTCACGACACAATTGTATGATAAAAAAATCAATTTTAAAAATACACAAAGCAAAAGTAGATAATAAAGTAAAGGACAATATTGTCATTAGGCAAACAGCTAACTTCAAAAACTCCTCTTATGGAACTTTTAGAAATCAAGTTATTGGAGTAAAATAAGCTAACCAATAAGTCATTCATCAAATATATCAATAGTTTTTTAAGATGGTCAAAAGGCTAATTTTTAGTCAATAAACTAAAAAACAGCTGATAAGCTGATTATCAAATACCTCCTAAGCCTACTCTAAAGTGTTTGTACAGGCTCTCAACCCGAGTCTAAATTTGAGCCCGAGTCAATTAAAAATTAGTGTATTTAATATTAAAATATTATGTGAATTTATAAATTCATTCGTGCACATTTAAAAACGATTGATAATGATTTTATGTGATTCGCATAGTTTCAGGTTGTCAAGTTGTTACCTGAGCTTCTTTCTTTTGAAAGTTAGCGTAAAGACTTGGAAACATAAGTACATGTTTGTTTTATTTGGTGGCATATACAAGGGGTTCAATCTAATAACATTTGGGACCAATGAAAGCGAATGTGACTTTTGGTACGTATCAGTAAGGAATGGCAATCAAGTTGGACCGAGCCACTTAGGCTTAAGTTTTCGTTTGAGCCTGAGACACATTGCTTAAACCCAACCGTAATCATCACTTGGCTAGTGTAGATAAGGCAAATAGTTTACTATTAAATTGCCCCATTCACCTGTAATCAAGGATGGTATTCTAAGTTAGGCTCGATCTAGCATGAATTCAAAGAATTTGATTTAAGATAATCAAATTTTGAGATAAATTTGAGTTTTTTCTTTTAATTTTTGATGATCGGGTTAGGTTTAGATTTTACTATTCGACTCAATTCAAAATTCTATAAAGTAAAAATGACATTATTTTGAATAAAACAATATCATTTTTAAACTTATTAAAAACTATTTGAACTTAATCCACTAATTAAGATTCGAATTGTGATCTTTGAGACCGATCAAACTTCAGGTCAATCTCATTCCGGACCCAACTTTGAAAGAGGCCCTTTAAATGAGTTGGGCTTCGCAACAAATTATGGCAATAGTCTAATAATTGAAAGGTTTAAGATTTGATTCAAATTGCAACACACTTAAAAATTTTAATCAATTAAATTAAATAATTTATTTAAAATATAATCTACAAATTATTTTATACATTCCATAATTAACCTAATGGAAAGTAATCACAAAGCATTTGAAGTCTAAAAGAGGTTTTGGGCCTAAAGAGAAGGGCTTTGTAGCTCGAAATTGACGAGCCCAACTTTTATTCCTTGTTCACTTACATGCATACTCAAAAAAATCATTGAATCCTAATTCAATCTATTAGCATATATTGTTGTCACTGCTCAAAATGTTCAAAACAATTTTTATTAACTAATATCAATAAATTTTTTTAATTTTTATTAACTAATATCAATAATTTTTTAAACTTTATATTTTTCCTCCGACCATAATTAAATACGTAAGTGTTTCGGTTTAGTTTAATTTTTATTAACTAATATCAATAATGGCTGGGGTAGGCCAGATCAGGCAGGGCGGAAGTATGACAGGCTCGGCTGGTTTTGGTGGGCCTAGTCAATGTGGGAGAGGTGTATTGCGCTTTGACGGGGATGTTGGTGCGGGCCCCGTGACTTTGGATCATGAGATGAGCTTATATGAGGAAGCACTCCCAATTCAGCAAGATGACGGGAAGAAAAGGCCCAGGACGCAAACAACTGATTCATCAGTTTCTTCACAAGCAGATTCTGGTGCGACTTTAATGAGTAGAGGATCGGCAGGAGTTGCAGGGCAGCCCTGTCGAGCACCATGAAAATTCTTAGCTGGAATTGTCGAGGGCTTGGCAACCCTTGTGCAGTGGGCGTCCTACGGGACTTATGTCGGGCTTACACTCCCGATATTGTG
>JANKOE010000008.1:42653740-42671298 GCA_026284465.1 Erythroxylum citrifolium | reverse complement strand
TCATCTTATTTATTATATTCCGGTTTGATAGCGGTTTACTACCGGTTGAACCTCTAAACCTTAAACCTTTCCTTCGATCGGTTCTATGTCCGGTCCGGTTTTTAAAACATTGATAAATAGAGCATACCTGATAAAATGTATGTGTAGCACAGTACATAGTACAATACAATAATTTTGTTTTTACTACAATCCATTATTTGCTATAGTTTAGACCCCATTTCAACACTTTTAGCATCTTAGTAACCTAGAATTTCATTTTTTTTAATTCTTTCAAGGCCCATTTACATCATTGATAAGAAGTTAGTACAAAGTGTAGGAGAATTCTTTTCTGGAATACCAAAATTCCAAATTGACACCAACAACTACAAATGGACTCTTACTTTTTTCGTTGTCATAGAGAAATTGAAGAGATTATTTGTCTCCTTTACTTTTTTTAATATATTTGAGCATGTAGTAAGGTCGATCTAGGGATGGTAATGGGTAGGGTAGGGTAGGGTTCGGTTCGGGTCTTACCCTACCCATATCTATATCCATTTTTTATGACTCAACTCATATCCATATCCATATCCATCGGTTTTTGCGATTTACTACCCATATCCAAATTGATTGGGCCAGGTAGTGCAGATATTAATCGGGTTGAAAACTCACTGCCATCCCTAGGTCGGTCTGATGCAAGTTTTATGTTAGATCTTATTAGGATTGAGTTAGTTCATGATTGATATGATCCTATGAATTATTTGAAAATTTTCAAAATAATTAATTTTAGGAAAATGATGGACCTTAGTTCAATTCTTCACAAACTAGGGTCTTCAATTTTTAAAGCAACGAAAGCTAGATAAAGAAGATAGAAAGTGTGAGCAATCATCAGCGTATTCATGTAGGACTATTGGCAAATTCTAGCAGTCGTGTTTTGAAATGCAGTAGTAACATGAAAAGTAAGTAAGGTCAATTTATGCCAGGTTTCTCCGCAATCACTTTTGGTAAGTACGAAGCAAACAAGGTTATTCACTTTTTGTTTCTAAATTCTTTCCCTTCTTCCCATCTCTTTTATTTGAGATTTAACTCAGAAAACCAATTCTATCTTGTGTGGTTTTTATTTGATCCAGCTTTTCCCCAAGATGGAATTCTTTGTAAGTGTTATACAACCAACTCGAGGTTTGTTTTTGGTCACTTTTGCACTGTTCTCTGCCAACTGGAGTTCATTTTCATCTGTTAGAGGCCACATTTTGTGGTCTCAACATGCAACGAAACCATTGTTTCTATTGGGTGGACCCAATGTGATTAAATCTGAGGATCACATTTTCAAAATGGCCAAGCACATCAAGGCTATCACTACCAAGTATGTTCATTTTTGCCCTTTTGTAGTGAGCGTTTGCTTTGGTTCATCTAATGGAATTAATGAATTGGAATTAAGGGATAGGTATCATTTCGGTTAAATGGGGTAATGGTTGACGTTTTATTTTTTAAAACCATTCATGTATTGCATGGTTTTCAGGTTTTAATTTTATAGCCTTGACATGCTTGGCCATTCTGAAAATATAAAGGTTTAACCAAATTTTGGAAGTTGGAAAAAACTGAGATTACCTATAAATTATAATTACAAAATTAATAGTACATTAACAAGTGAATTACATAATCGATTTATATAGTAAAATATATGTGAGCTTTATTCACTACACATTTTTTCTATTTTAATCACATTTTGCGTGAAATCGAAAAAATTGTAATTAGAACTGTAAAAATTGACTTAGATCATAGGAATTGATGGGTTAAGGTAAAAAAAATTAAAATTTTGAATTTTAAAATCATTTGGATTTGAGTTATAAAAATAAAAATAATGCAAATCAATATTTATAAATATCTTAAATTTTAGTCAACCTACAATTGTCATCTAATAATTTTTCATTTAAATAATTACTTTGAAATATAATAAAATATAAAAAGAATATAAAAAGTTATTCTGATAAGTGTTTATATTTTTTATTATTTATTTTATTTAAATTATTTGGTTATAGTAAAAATGATAATTCTTTATCAAGTGATGACAATATAGAAGAATTATAGCTTAGTTAATGCTTAAATAAATATTTTATCATTTAAAATTTATCATAATTATATATTTTTGTATTTATTTATTTTATTTTATTTTTAATGTGAAATTTTCAATAAATTGTTATTTTTTTCTTATAACATGCTTACAGTTATTTTTATTTGACAAATGATTAAATATCTTTTATTCAAATCTAATAGGATTTCATATTCTAGTACATAAACTAATGTTAACAGAAAAACTATCTACCAAGTATGATCCTTTTTGCCCTTTTGAAGCTAACATTTTGATAGATGTAAATTATAATATATTTTGCTAGACGTTTAAGTGTGTTTTTAAGTATATATTAGATGATTATCATGTGTATCGGCTTAGAATTATGTTATTGTAAATGTTTATATGTATTCTTTGTTTGGTTTAGAGTAAGAATTGGATCTTTATTTCATGTTTCATGAGATGCTTGGTGCGTTTGTTGGTGATGGAAACTAGGAAATTGAAGAATGAAGAAGGGAGGTTGAACAAAGCAGTGCATGATTGTGACTTGCTTGTCATAATCGTGACAAAGGAAATTTCCAGATGCACGATCGTGACAGCACTTTCCAGGCGCAACCTATTTCGTATCTTTTAAGGTTTGTGGGTATTTTTGGAACAGAATGAATTGGGGAAACCCCTTGAAACAATCCTACGACCCTGGGCTACTATTTAAGAAGGTGAAACACTTAAAAAAATGCAACAGCCACACACCAAGTTGAATCAAAGTGGAAAGATCAAAAACAACATCAGAAAATTCCAACTTTCCAAATCAAGGAGCAATTAAAGTTTTTATTCTTTTTCCCTTGTTTCTTTCATTAGTATTGATGTGCAATTGGAATTCTAAGATGTTAAACATGTTTATGAAGTTATAAACTTCACATTAGGACTTATTTTGAATTTATTTTGCGACTTGGATTATTATTGATTTCAATATATACTCTAGTGTTTGTGATGATTGTGTATGCTCATACTTTGACAACAAATAGAGAGAGTGAGTCAAAAGTAATCAAATTAGTTGCACAATGAGATTTGTTAGTTTAATAAGTCACATAATTATCAAATCAACTATCATTCAAAGAGAGATCTTATTTGAGAACTTGATTGTTCAATAGATAGTTTCAAATCTAGTTAAAAACGTTAGGAAAGTTTTGTGAATCGAGAGGTTGCAAATTTGGAAATTTCAATTTTAGTTTAGGTTAATTGATTATGTTTTAAAAGATAGTAATCAATACCTTAGGAAATCTAGGATCAAACACAGGAATTGAATTAACAAGATTAAAGGAACAAAATAGGAAAAGAATTGTTCTTAAGTATTCAATCTTCATCAATCCCAATTTTATTGGCAGCTTAACTATTTTATTGTTTATTTGTTTCATTTTATTATTCATTTTAATTTCTGCTACTTATTTTTATTCAGTTCAATTTTTTGTTATCTTAGACAAAGTTAGGTTCAAATTGTTAGCTATTGCATAATCCTCGTGGATTTTGGGGTCGTTGTTGGGGATTTTAGCATTCGAATGATTTGAATTCCTTTGATTGAAGAAACTGTTACCCTTTCTTGTGTGATTGAGGTACTTAATCCTAAGAATTAAAAGAAGAAGAAGAGACAAAAGTTTGGACATCAAGTAGAAGACACATCAATCAAGAAATCACAATGCATGAATGAGGAATCTAAATAACTAAACACCAAAAAGGGATAGAAAGAAAGATGGCAAGGAAATTAAATCCTATAGAACAAAGGACCTTATGGCCTTTATGAAGCCAGGGTTCAATGCCTATCGTCAAGGAATAACATGATCAATAATACAAATGACACACAATTTGTTTGAAGAGATGGCAAATAATAGTTGTCTTTGGACATCAAAACGAAGTAAACAGCAGCAAACCTTCCTGGATCTAGAAAGAATGATTGCGATAGATTCAGTGACAACATTAAAAGGAGCCATGTTTGGTTATAGTAAGTTAATATCTCTAAAGTCCTTATGTTATATCCTGAATTTTTTTTTCTTATTCACCATTTGGTAGAATATTTTAACTGGGGAAATCTTTTTTCTTTCTATCAAAATTTAGTAAAAATGGAAACTAGGATTCTTCCAATTAAGAAATTATTATACTATTTTTCAAATGGTTATTTACATGCAATGTCCTTGTTTGAATACCCTCATTTGGTTTGAATTTGCTCGAGATATTGCCAAATCTTTAACAATTTTCCATCAGCTTCATTAAGATTAAACAATTATCCATTTGAACAAAAAATATATATCAAATCAATTTGATCTTTGACTTTGAGATTGATTCCCCTGATTCAAGGATGAGTGATGAAACCATACTTTGAATGAACATGTAGGTACTATCTCATTTGTTGTCTTTATCTTCCCAGTCAATGTCTACCCTGTGTTGTGTATATATATGAGGTGTATGGTTCACAATTGCATTATGATTGGAGTTCACAATAAAATTATGATCTTTCTGAATTTATTTGAAGCTATATTGATATGACTTTAATTGAAGTCAACATTATTTTGCATCATAAACACTAGTTAGGACTTGTGCAGGCATATGCTTTTTTTGAGCTATTGATATTCGCTTTGAATTCAAATCTGATTTTAACTCTAATGATTATGGTTTAAATATTTATAGTCAACTTTTCACATTTTCACTTTCAATTGAACTGTAATCGATATCTTAAGAACAAACGATGAAAGCATTGTATAAAAGTAATTTTTTTAATTAGTGATTTTACCTTTAGGTCTTAGTTTGTAGATGATTTGATTGTCAATCCACATATTTTAGACTAGATGAGGGAAGCAAATTGTCAGTTGAAAGTAAAATAACTGCTTATGTTATGATGTTATTTCTACCAAGTTGAATTGGTTGTCCCTTGCTTTGAACTCAAATTCCTGAGAAATAAAGAACATAAAGATAATGTCTGATTCTGATAAACTGGAAACTCATTTATCCAGATATCACTTTAAAAAGATAATATTTTAATGTCTCTGAGCTTTTAAAATGCAATATTGATATCTTTACAATATATTCTACAAGAGAAAAGAACTCATCATATATGATCTTTTTACAGTTCAACGAGGTTATCTTCTTTGGTTTCTTCAGAATTAGATCCTTAACTGAATAAGAGAAAAGAACATATAGTAATGCCTAAATGTACTGTAATTGCAACATGTTCCTATGCCTTCTAAAATGATCTCTAGAGGACTATGCTCCAGCTTTCAAAATTTGATCCACATCAGCTAAATGCTTTAAACTTTTTTCTATTTGCTTCATATTCCTGTAATCTAGTTACTGAAATCTGGGAGACCTTAACACTGATTCAAATGTTTCAATGCAGGTGGCTGATGTCTCACATTCACTACAGCAGCCTGTTGGAAAAAAGTTGTTGTTTGTGTCTTGAATTGTTTGCTTTCTGACTAGATAATGGTCCACTATTATTTCATATGAGTAACAAGATTTTCATGATATAATTTAGCCTGTAAAATGGAATTAAATATTGATAATATTTCCCATTGAGCTTTTGGCTTCTTTCATGCTCTTCTTTTCTTAACTACACTTTCCTGTAGCTGGATTAAGGAGATGTTGCTAGTGGAGGTCTTTGTGAGTTTATACCCTGCATTACAACTTACAAGGACAGCAGCTGTAGTTGGGGTAGACAAAATTTTCATGCATGTATATTATAACTCTCGTCACTTGGTTGGGGCATTGACTCATAAGCTAATAAACATTAAGTTGCATGTTAACTCTTCTAAAGTTGGTGAAATTTTTTTGGCCATCGACAATGATCCATGCTAAACTTGTGGCATTTTTGGGTTTAGAAACCATGTCAACCTGATAAGAGAAACATAGGACGAAGTTATGATCTGAGAGCACTCTTTTATACCCTTTTTACAGATCAAGAAGTACAATTCTTAGCTGAGTCATGTATTCACAATCGGGCTCATAGTTGCTTAGTACTCCTCGAATATCAGGGTGTTGTTATTGAACAAGTATTTGCTTAGCAACTATGGGTTCAAGTACCCTATTTTCCTTAACTTTGTATCACATGTTGGCTTGTTCAATGTTGAATTATGTTGGCATTGTCGGTCTCAAGATCAAGCCTTTATAGGCCCCAGGATATCGGCTGCAGTTCCTTAAGTATCTTCTGGTGACCTTAACCAAGTTGTTAGAGCCACCACGCCTCTTTTCACAACAGTTTTTGCATATTTAATGACAATGAAAAGGGAGGGTTGGCTCACCTATGTGACGCTAATTCCTGTTATCAGTGGTGCTATCATTACTAGTAGGGTACAAATTAATAACATAGCATGAACCTTACCTAAATGTAACAAACCCTATGTAGAATAAAGTCGACTAATTCACATGATAATGTCCTCGGAGCTCGATATGTAATATTTCTAATTAGCTCGATTTGAATGCTAATAGGGTACAAAATCCTAATGAATTTCCTTTTTCAAAATTATCTCATAAACATTATCACTAACCAACTTTACATTTTTGGATTAGGTAAATCTAAATCCCAGAGTATGCCTAACATTTCACTTTCTTACCAACAACCTTTGAAATACAACTCTTGTGTTAAGTTATTAACAATAATAACATATTGTGTTAGAATCTTCTCCAAGCAAGTATCGAATATGAATAATTGGATTAACCTGATGGTGATTTGCAATGGAGATCAGCTTGTACTAACACTTATTTCTAACCATTCTTAAGATTCTTTATAAGGAATTGGAGATCCAACGAAAAGGGTAAAAATCAAATACATGAAGATAGCTTCACGAGGATTAATAGTGGAGATGTAAGAAAAGGAGGTTGTTTAAGATGAATTAGATGTATTGATTTTTAGTTAAATGGAGCCCAATTTGTATTATTAAAATGTATTTAAGGGGTGTGGTTGAGTAGAAGGGACTCGACCAAAGGTCAAGGGTTCGATCCTTGGCTTTGGGTACGGAGCAGCCTTAAATCTTTGGACCAGCTGTCTCACCCTGTGAGGTGCCTACAAATTAGCGAAGGGATTAGTCACTGGGTCCGCCGATGGATACCCTAGTCTAGGACAAAAAAAAAGTATTTAAAGACTTTAGTTTGTTTTGCATTATTATTAAGCATATTTTATTTTAATTGGGCTAAAACTTAATTATAAAACTCAAAGCTGTATGAAGTTGTTTTCTAGTTTCCTATTTGAATTAGCATTTGTTACGAGATTAATTTCTAATCTGATTAGGATTGATTGAATTTTCGTACGACATTAAAGATATAAATTGAAATAGAATTTCTAGATTCCTAGTTAAAGTAGTATTAATAGTAACTAGTAAGTATTTCAATCCATATTACACTTAATAAAGAATGTTCTTTTAAAATTTAATTTGAGAGTTTCCGCAGGTTTAATATATTTCCATAAGTTAAAGATTCTTTGTATAAGAAAACAAATCTTCTTTACTCTTTCTTGTCCAATTTGAATCGTATTATATTTTGAATTAAACTGAAACTCTATATATCTTAATAGTTGAAAACGTAAATAACTGGTAATATGGTAATGATAACTCATCTATCTGCTGCTCTAGATTATCTGTCCAATATTACTCTGTCTTATTCTGTCTTATGAAATCTCAGCCATTTATTTTACGGGACTCATGCAGAACTCACATAAATAAATGGCTGAAATTTATTAGATAACGCCATAATATTGGACAGAAGATCTGGACTTTCTGTCTGCTTATGTTATGACTTTTGTAACTTTCGAAATCCCTCTCTTATCCACCTCAGTTCCGTTCCGAGTTACTTTTCCTCTCCCCGTTACAAACCCAATAATCTGTCATATTGCTTAATAGTCCCCATCTCAAGTTGAAACACAGTAGTCCGTATCTGAAATTAAGGTAAGAAGTAGTTAGTATCTTGCCCATCAACTGCTAATGCACACGTCTCTTGGACGGTTTTACACAATAAAGGACAACCTAACCTAACCACATGTTTGCCAACAAGGTTGCGAGACCCCAGGAAAACATCAAAGTTTTAACGGAAAAATCCGAAAAACACAACAAAAGAGTTCTTTCTTCTCTCCGAGTTTACCACCTCAAAATCTCCTTCTCAGTTATCTGTGTCTTTGTCTCTGTTTCCTGGTTCGGAACCTAAATCCATGAAACCCTGCAGTAAAAACTAGACAGAGAAGAGTTTCTGTGATCTATTAGCCCCTCTTTTACTGTCTTTTCCTTTGCTGTTACTTCTCCCCCCTCTTTTCTTTTTTCAATCCAATAGCAAAGATTCGACGTTCCATCTTCTAAAACCAACAATTTTGATATTATTTCTCTCCCTCGTTCTCTCAGGGTCTCTATTTAATCTCTGGATAGACCTGCATTGCCTTTTTCCCTTCGTCTCCATATCCTTTTTCAGCCTTAAAAGCTGCAAACTTGTGGGATTTTTGGGTTTCAACCTGATAAGAGAAACAGAGGACGAAGTTCTGATCTGGTAGCACTCTTTTATACTATTTTTACAGATTAAGAAGTACAATTCTGAAATGAGTCGCGTATTCACGATCGGCCTCATTGCTGCTTGGTACTCCTCGAATATCGGGGTGTTGTTATTGAACAAGTATTTGCTTAGCAACTATGGGTTCAAGTACCCTATTTTTCTTACTCTGTGTCACATGTTGGCTTGTTCCATGCTGAGTTATGTTGGCATTGCCGTTCTCAAGATCGTGCCTTTACAGGCCCCGAGGTCCCGGTTGCAGTTCCTTAAGATTTCTGCTCTTGGGATCATATTTTGCAGTTCGGTTGTGACCGGCAATGTGTCGCTTAAGTATCTTCCGGTGTCCTTTAACCAAGCTGTTGGAGCCACCACGCCGTTTTTCACGGCGGTTTTCGCTCATTTGATGACAACGAAAAGGGAGGGTTGGCTCACCTATGTCACGCTAATTCCTGTTGTCAGTGGTGTTATCATTGCTAGTGGGGTAGATTCTCCTTTCATCTTCTTTTTCTTTGTTTTGCATTATCTGTTTCCTTATTTTTCTCCTTCAAATTTCAGGAAGTTTGGTGTAGATTCTTGTATATGATTTGGTTGTTTCTTGAGTTTGGACGTTTTTACATATTTTTTTAGAGGGTAACTTTGGAACTTATTACTCGTTTCATTGTCATTGAGTTCATGTTCGTGTAGTCTTCAGACCGTTGAGTTGTTTAGGTAATAGAGAACGAATCCCTTGACTTCTTTGGCAGGAGTTGCTATGATTATCTTATTTATGTTTTCAGTACTTTTGAGAGCAATAGATATTGGCCATCATCAGGCTGATGACTGATTTCGTGCTTTTTGTATGCTGTGACTGAAGGGAGAGCCAAGCTTCCATCTCTTTGGATTTATAATGTGTATTGGTGCTACTGCAGCTCGTGCACTCAAGTCAGTGCTTCAAGGAATTCTGCTTTCTTCTGAAGGGTAGTAAGCATCCAAATATTTATTTCAACCTTGAATTTTAAGTTCTATGATATGTTTAATTGAATTGGCAGGTTTTTCACATTTCTGTTGAATAGCTTTTCATCCTGCAAATTTGAAATCCTTTCTGATAATTAGAATTGAGTAAACAAATTTTCCTACTTTCATTTTTTCCTCAGGGAAAGACTTCATTCCATGAACCTTTTGATGTATATGGCTCCGGTAGCTGTTGCCATACTTCTTCCTGCAGCTCTTATTATGGAAAAGGATGTGGTTGGAATCACTGTTTCCCTCGGAAGAGACGATCCAAAATTTTTATTTTATCTGATATTCAATTCGTCACTAGCTTATTTTGTGAATTTGACAAACTTCTTGGTCACTAAGCACACTAGTGCATTGACACTTCAGGTATTTACCACCATTTTTGGTGCATATATTTGTGGTTCAATTATAGAAGTTGCAAATGTGAAATTTTGTTTTACTGCTTAGGTTAAATTCCTGTTCTAGAGAAGCTATCCATGTCTGTGACTAATGAATTATTAGCTCCACTAAGAGGGCCCAATGTTTTTCAACGTTGAGGCAAAAGGCATAACCATTTACTTCTGTGGATGTTTGTATGACATGTTGCCTTATTAAAAATTACAGGGTAGGAAAGTATTTGTTCAAGAATTGGGGAATGCAAAATTCAAACTTGCGTGGTTTCATCATGTAGAACAAACTCATTGTGAACTTAAATCTGCCTAGAAATTTCAGTTTGTGCAGTTTTCATCAAACTGCTCTGCTAATTTTCCTATTATTTTAGAGGCTAGCCAACATTCTGTGCAAGGAAAATGAAGAACCACTTACATTTTTCTGTGCATTGCTAGTATATGTTCATGGTTTCAGTTTTCATATCACGGCATTTGGTACATGCAACTTTTTGCAGGTGCTTGGAAATGCAAAAGGGGCCGTTGCAGTGGTTATCTCAATCTTGATATTTAGAAATCCCGTGTCAGTGATGGGAATGTTTGGGTACTCAATTACTGTATTCGGGGTAATACTCTACAATGAGGCGAAGAAAAGAACCAAATGACAGGCCTTGAAGAGAGATTGGAATTCGTAGCTATCTGGTTTGCTGTCGTTTCTTTTTCTCTGAGGAGGTGCCACTTTCTGAAGTTTAAGGCAAGTTGATGATGTAGACTGTTACAGTTACCCCCTAAAGTTAGTATAGAAACTAAGATGGAACACATCTGAGAGAAGTTTTGAGCAGCAGAATATTGTCTTATCTCCAATTTTTCCATTTTGGGGTAAATGATTTTGATTAGTATTTTCTTTTTTCTTTCTTTGGGTCAAAATCTTCTTTCATATTTCATTAACTACTGCATTAATGGGAGTTCCACTTCTATGTAGCCTACCATTATTTATTGTCCAAGGTACTAGGTAGTTCTGAAGTTTTCTTTAATTGCATGTTCCTTCATCTGCTGCTATTATGTGACCTACGAGCAATTTCAGGATTTGGTTACATCACTAGGTAGAAAGGGCATGTCAACCCACTTCTTTATTTAACCAAGTAAGCAATCAAGAATACCGTAGCTATGAAGTCATTTTGCCGTTTTCTGTATATGGAGCCACGGCAATTCTAACAGTAAATGTTTAGTGCCAAGAGAGGGGTTTCCTAATCCTGCCCCTTGCTCGTACGCATTTCGCAAAGAATCCTCCTCTCTATGTTGAGCTCTAGACCACTTAGTTTCCACTATTGGCTCATTTCCTAACCTAGAACGGTAAATCCCGACGAGTTCTAACTTGAGTACAAAATCCATTTCAGCACTCGTACTCCGTGTCAAGTTAACAATAACAGTTTTCATCGACGGGTTTGTTAAGGTACCTCCCCAGTGCAAATGTGGACGAAGTACTTTTGACCGCTCTTAGAAAAAGTTTTATGACCATTAATAGTCATCATTATCATAAATAATATAAAATAAAACACTAATGAACAACACAAATGAAAACCATATAATTGAGTTCAAAAAGTTTCATAAGCATTAAATTCGAAATTGTAAGATTAGTACGACAGAGCTAAAATCCACAAATCAAACTTTACAATGATAAAGGGAGTCCTTTTTTTCTTCTAGAGAGCAAATACTTCCAAATCTAACATCTAAAAGCCCCAGTGCTAACAGAAAATAGAAGACTTTCTCCATGAAACCGTGAAATAATATGCTGCCTACTCGAACATTTGACTAGATCAAACTATGAGAGCAAGTTGAGCTCAAGAACACAAGCTAACAGACTTATGATCAAGCTTAGGGTTTAGTTTCATCTTCATCCTCCTCAATCTTAGGAGCCAAATAGAATCTGATATAACCCATTTCAGCAATCTTGTACTCAACCACAACAGGTAGATCCGAAGACAAGCTGATAGTAACAGAATTTGACAACGGAGTTGCTTTTGTGAAGGAGTTCATGTACCTTAGCGCAAATGTCAATGAGACAGGCTCATTCATCTCTATGACTGTTGCCTCTTCAGGCTGAAAATTCATATGAATGAACACAATCGGTAAGAGAAACAATAGCTTATATAAATAACTTTAGAATGAAGTGATCAGGAATTAAACCTTGTCCACAGTAGTGTTCTGCCTAAGCACAATATTAGCACTTCCAATATCTCCTCTGGTGGAAAACTTCACACCTTCCTTTGTTACAGAAATCACAACTGCATATCCATAATGCATTATTATCATCCAAAACATTTTCACATCCTTTAACAAACAAAAGAGGGATAAACATTTGGAGAGCAGTACCAGTATCACCAATGCTGGCAAGGTCCTTACAAATCCTTGAAAATTCAGCTGAAGGCATCCTAACAATAGCATGATACTCGGCCTCTGGAATCCCTAGATGCTCACTATCAATATCCATTAATTTCATTTCAAAATCTGCAATTTTATCTTGTGCTGCAACAAAATCACGAACGCAAAAAATTGTCTCAGGTACCCGTAACAGAAACTAACAAAAAGCTCGAACCCACTTCAGTAATTATATGCAACTTATTAAAACAAGCACCTACACCTATTTTGGACAGTTAACAAAAACTATAAGCACATACTGGGGCTTTCGAACATAAAAGTGACAGTGTCGCTGCCATCGTCAGCCTTGATAGTGATGATGTCATCATTTCCCGCACACTTGAGCATCTTAGCCATGTTATTGAGGTTGATGCCCATAGAGATGTTGCGGTCGCAGCGATAGTGCTCAAAGCCCTCGGATCTGAGGAGGAGAGCGACGAGAGCCACATGGCTGGAGTCCATGGCCTGAAGAGAGAAGCCCGTGGACGAGCAATCGAAGTTGGCATCGTTTACAAGCTCCTTAATCGCCTCCAGAACCTTCTTCAGCAGAGATCCTTGGACTAGCCTGAGCTCCAACATGTTGAAGGAATTAGGATTAGGCCTAGGACAGAGAGGGAAAGTAGAGAAATGCAAATGGTGGTTTAATGAGGTTAGGGTTTAAAAAGAAAGGTTTGGAGTGGCGGGATTTGGTTCAGTGTTCCCGCCACGCCAATTTTTCAATGTGCCTTATTACTGATAAGGTATGATTTTATGGGAACAGTAACACTGGCCATTTTACTGCTGCACGTTCTTTCAAAACTATTTTTATTTTTATCTTTATATTTAATTAGTAAATTTTTATTCTTAAATTATTTAATAATTAGCATAAATATTTCAAGTATTTGAACATTTAAAATAATATGTTTTGACTTGTTTATTATCTATTTTTATTTTTTAAAAGAAATCTTTGTTTGATTTTTTTATTGTTAGTTTTAGTTTCTTTTAATTTTCATAATTAATGAAAATTTAGAAATAGCGATTTTTGTTTTTATTTTTGTTTTTGTTTTTTATAATATAATTTATTATCAACTAAATATGTATTATTTATTTAATTATTTAATATTAATTATTAATAATCTAATCAAGTTTAGTTTTTGTTAGTTTAATTTATAAATTAAATTTAAATTATGAAATTATTTATTTTAATAAAATATAATAATTTACTGAATTAAAATCAATTTTATTTATTTATTTATAAAAATAATTTATTTTTAAGTTTAATTTAATATATAATTATTATCAGAAATAAAAACATAACTACGTTAACATTAACAATCAAATAAGAATATTTTAAAAAAGAAACAAAAGATGGGAAACAAAATTTAAAATTCATAATAAAAAGAAATAAAACTAAACAATCACTAAAAAATCTTGTTGTAATATTTTTAACTTTGTTATAAAGATATTATTATATTTATATGGATAAAATGGGGGTAGATGTTAAACTATATCATATAGTTTCACCAACAACAAAAGTTGTAATTTTGATAAAAAGCCATTATTGAATAAATATAATTGTGATAAGTACTTACGGGTCAATATTTTTCTTTTGATATTTAATTGAAGTAATCTATTAGTTATATGTTTTTTGGTTAATTGATTTCATGGCATCACTAATTGGTTCATATAAATCAAATGTTGCTTTCCGATATTTTTTTAACTAAAGAATTAATATTTTATTCAAATGATTTGTTTATATAAATTAAATTTCATTTTTATGTCTTTTTATTAACTAGAGAATTAATATTTTATTTAAATAGATATATTAAAAATAGTATTCAAAAGGTGGTTGAGTATTGTCTCTTAAATTGTAAAAAATTTCACAACACTTTCCTTTTAAATGTATATTATTATTATTTTAATTTGAAGATCGGATTGGATGATCTTAATGAAAGCTTTTTTTTAATAAAGGTAATTCATTAAATGAAATACATATTAACACAACAACTAGTAAGTTAAAACAAATCAGCTATTTTTAATCAAAACTACACAAGGTATAGATCAAACAAAGTATCGTGATAGCTCAAAATAACAACAAATCAGTTCTGAAGTCATTATAATCCATGAGGATTTTGTTGTTGAATTTATGCTTATCTTTGTATAGCTGCAAGGGCATTTTAATATTGTTGAAAATAGTCTTCAAAAGGACCTGTGGAGAGTTGGAAGAAATTATGCCATTTCTTTCATTCCAAATGCTAGCAACAATGTACGAAATGGATATGAAAAATAACCAACGATTACCTCATGCATAAATCTGGTTTGAGTACTCCGTATTGTGATGTTAAACCAATCAGTTGGAGGATTAAAAATGTTACACTGTGCTAATATGGATTTCTAGATAGTAGCCGAATAGGAGCAAGAGAAGAAGAGTTGACCATGAGATTCATCATAAGTTCTACATAGGGAACACCAATTCAGAATCATAAGAAATTTACCAGTTCTATCTATTGTAGCCAACCTTAGATTAAAGGCCTGTCAAAGAGTGTGTGTATGTTTAGAATTATGGTTTTTGCACCATACCATCCAATACCAAGGCTGATACCAAGGAACTTGGGGTTGCTAGCTTTATCTGATGAACCAGCCTAGCTGACCTTTCAGAGAAAAGTCCAGACTGTTCTAAGGTCCACGTCGTTCTGTTTCGTTGTCCCGTTACAGTGAAGCTAGAGATTGATTGGATTAAACTCGAAAAGCAGTTAGTATTATTTAGTTGCTTTAGAATTGTCAACCCACGAGCTACACCTGTTGTACCAGAAATGTGGTTCTTAAAAGTTGAAGATCAGGAATTGAATGGAGGGGCTCGTAGTTAAACCAAAGATCTATCCAGAACCTAAAAAAAATTTTATTACCTATTAGGAAATTGCAGTAAGGCTTAAGTTTATTCCTAGCCTTTCCAATGTGCTTTGCCAAAGCTGATGCATTTATGGGGATGGGAAAATCCCATAAAACTTGTCTTGGATGTAGAAAACATTAATCCATTTCACCCATAGAGATTGCCTGTTGTGGATTAATCTCTAAATCTTCTTAGTAAGTATGGACAGATTCATCAAATTGGTGTTCAAGATACCTAGACTCCCTTGCTTCTTAGGCAAACACGTATCTACCCATTTAACCTTTTCTGCTTTGAAATCCATTCTATATCCAGACCAAAGAAAGTCTCTAAATATTTTGTCAATTCTCTTGGTAATATAACTAGGAAAAACTAGTTGGGATCCTTAGTGGACTGCCATGGACAATAGCACTGAATTAATGAGTTGAGCTCTACCAGCTATAGAGAGTTCCCAGTGGCTCCAACAACTGATTTTGTTTGTTATTCTGTCTATGAGGTATTTGTAATCACTAAATGAGGGATTCACAGTTGAAATCAGTATACCAAGATATAAAACAAGTAGTTGCTGAGTTTTGAAACCAAAAATAGAAGCAAGGGTAAGTTATGCTTGAAGTACTTCTGGAAACGTAAAGGGCACTCTTATTTTAGTTAATCGACAAACTAGAAAGGTTGATGAATAAATGGAGAGCAGTTTTGAGTAAAGTGTTATAATTACAATTAGCCTTAGAAAATAAGAATAGATAATTGACAATGCTTAAACTTAAGATGTTAAGCTTTTTGCATTTACCATGATATCTAAACTTGGGATCTTTGTCCACCATTCTGATTAGCAGTCTGTTAAGAACCTCCATAGCTAATGAGAAGAGATATGGGGATAGTGGATCCACCTGTCTGATTCATTTTCCTCCTTTGATTGTCTTTGTAGGAACCCCATTTATTAACATTTTGAAAGAAACTGTGTTGATGCATTACTATTTCCAATTGATGAAGGTTATTGGAAACCAAATAATGGAGCAAGTTAATAATGAAAGTCCATTCTAGCATATCATATGCATTTTAGAAATCCACTTTCAAGGCACAATTCTTGTGACCTCTTTTCCTGGTATAATTTTTGACAAGTTCTCACACAGTGGAAATGTTATCACTAATGGATCTTCTAGGGATGTAGGCACCTTGGTTGTGATCTATATAGTTTGGGATGACTACTTTAAGTCTTAGCGACAACACTTTAGAGATAACCTTTTAAATAGTGTTGCAATAAGCAATCAGTCGATAATCTCCAAAGCTAATAGTGTTATTTCCATTGGGAATCAAAGTAATCAAAGTACGGTTAATTTCTTTTAGTAACTTGCCTTTGTTGAAGAACTCCAAAACAACATCCACTACTATCTTGTTAGTGATGTGCCATGTTCTGAACAAAAGTTGGCATTGAATCCATCCTGGCCAGGGGACTTTTTTAGGGTGCAAGGTTTTGAAGCCTGATTAATCTCTTGAATGGTGATTGGAGCTGATAGAGCATTGAAATCCTGATTGAAAATTTGATTTTGAACAATCTCTTTGATATGTCTAGTAGAAGATCAAACAATGGAAGTTAAACAAAGCATATTAGTGAAATGTTCCTCCGCAACCTTGATGATTTGAGTTTGTGAGTCCAGTGTAGCTCCTGAATAGTAGATGGAGTGGATTATGTTGGAATTATTTCTGGAGGAGATGACTTTATGGAAGAAAGCAGTATTTTGATCTTTATGTTGCAACCAGTGAATCCTTGATCTTTGCCTTATAAGAGAGTTAAGGAATTTCAAAGCTTGAGAATAATTTTTTAGAGTCTGCTTCTCCTTATCACTAAAGGAGTTGGAATAAGGATTGCTATAAACTTTAGATTACACAACATCCAGTGCTTTTTTGGCAGTGGAACTAAGATGAGATGTGTTTCCAATATTCTACTTATGAAAAAAGTTTAATCTCACCTTTTATAAATTGGAGTTTCCTAATGAGAATATACTGTTTAGTGCTAGTGAAGCAACTATTAGAAACCCTCTCTACCACTTACTTGAAACCTACAAGATCAATAAGAAAGTGATTAAATCTAAAAGGGCATCGTCAGGGACTGGGACCTCCAAAGGTAGTTATAATGGGGGAATGATCTAAGAGCTTGGAATTGGGGAAGAGCGAAAAAAGTGGGGAAAACTCTACAACCAGTCCAAATTGGTAAGGGATTGATGGGTGTCAAATCCACCAAAAATTGTAAGTGTAAGTCCTGTGTAAGTCGACTTCTACATTGGGTAAGTCGACTTGCACGCATTCAGTACCGATAAGTCGACTTGTACATGGGATAAGTCGACTTATTCAAGGTCGG
>JANKOE010000008.1:42620041-42646249 GCA_026284465.1 Erythroxylum citrifolium | reverse complement strand
AGCTGGGGACTTCAATGCGATTCTATTCTCTCATGAGGCAAAACCCATGAGTTCCTTGGCAATGCAAGGCATGAGTGACACCACAAATGCACCCACAAATGCAAGGCAGGAGTGGGCACCCACTGGTTGGAAGTTTGAAACAGAAATGCAGCAAGAGTTGGTGAAAGAGAAGGAAACCCCACAAAATACACATCAGAGGCAACAGGAGCAGTTCACATCCTTAGAAAAGAATACTTTACAAAAGAATCCCATTACTGAGCCTCAAATTGCATCCAGTTCATATACGGGTACCCAACAGACTGAACAAAAGGGTAAGAAGTTTAGTCAAGGAGTCCAGGAAGCAAATACTTCAACACAAGTAAGAGAGGACAACCAAAAAGATGCAGAACCAAAAGGCGACCTTGAGGAGCCAGCACACTCTATTAACCAAGTAAGTAGTACTCCTCCCTCTCCTAGTTCTGAATTGGTTCCTAGTGGTCCTGGTATTAAGGGAGGGGCAGAAGGGGATTTTACAACTAGAACTAATAGGAAATCAAGAAGGAAGCAAAAGTAGAATTTAGATCAGTTAGTCAGTTACATGGATTTTAGTCTTTTGGAATGTTAGGAGGCTCAATAGCCCTAATAAACAATTGGCTGTTAAGGCTTGTCTTAAGAGTTTATCTACTGCTTTTGTTTGTTTGACTGAATCCAGAATAAGATCCCCCTCAATTCTTAATAATATTTGTTACTTGATGCTTGCTAGATGGCAGTATTACACCAATATTGATCATGCTTCAAATGCTAGGATAGTGATAGCTTAGAACCCAGATAGTTTTTCTTGCTCAATGTTAAGCTTAAATGATCAATTGATCCATTCAGAGGTTTCTCCCATAAATAGCTCTTCACCCTTCCTTATCACTTGTGTGTATGGGTCCAATAACCTCATTCATAGGAAGCATCTCTAGACTGCCTTGAACCACATCTCTTCCACAGTAGGTAATCAACCTTGGCTTATAGCTGGGGACTTCAATGCGATTCTATTCTCTCATGAGGCAAAACCCATGAGTTCCTTGGCAATGCAAGGCATGAGTGCCTTTAGGAAGTGTGTAGATGACTGTTCCATTTTTTATCTTAACGTAAGTGGTCCAACATTTACTTGGACCAATAAGCAAAGTGGTGATCTCCATATTGCCAGAAAACTAGATAGAACACTCATCAATTCAGAGTGGTCCTCCAAGTTTCCCAGCTCTTATAGTGTCATTCTCAATCCGAATATCTCATATCACTCCCCAATATTGGTTAGGGCCTTGATAAGTCAGCAGAAGAGATCCTCCCCCTTTAGGTTCTCCAACTTCCTAGTCAACCAGCCTAACTTTCTTCAAATAGTTGCTGAAGCTCGGTCTTGTCAGGTAAGAGGGACTCTAATGTGTAGGGTAGTGTCAAAGCTTAAATTGGTCAAAAGAGCCCTAAAATTCCTAAATTTTGGCCAAATAGGAGATGTTAGTGTTCGAGTGGAGAGTTGTCAAGCCAATCTTAACCGTATCCAAGAGCAGATGAGAATTGAACCTCAGCCACACTTTCTGAAAGATAGAGAGACTGAAGCCATTCAAGATTTACTAAGAGCTCTTAAAGATCAGGAATCCTTTTTCAAGCAAGCTTCTCGTATAAAATGGCTTCAAGAAGGGAATAGGAACACAAAATTTTTTCACCAATCCCTCATTGTAAATAGAAATCGGAACACCATTCACTCTTTAAACCTAGCTACTGGGAATAGAATTGTAGATTTTAAAGAGATTCAAGATCAGTTCTTGGATCATTTTCAGGCTTCTATAAGGAGCTCTAAAAATCTTCCTCCTTCTTAAGAGTTTGTGGCCACTCTTTTTCCTCTTCCTTTGCCTGAAAGTCTAACAAACTCTCTCACAGCTGAAGTCTCTGCACAAGAGATAAGAGAGGCTTTTAATTCCCTAAATCTGAACAAGGCCCCAGTCCTAGATGGTTTCAATGGTTACTTTTTTCTACATTATTAGCAAATAATAGGACAGGAAGTTACTGAAGCCATTAAGAAGTTTTTTAATCATGGGAAACTTCTTAAAGAGCTTAACTCTTCCTTTATCTCTCTTATTCCAAAGAAGGCCCAACTAACCACTGTGCTAGATTACAGACCTATTTCTTGTTGCAATTTTCTTTACAAGGTCATCTCCAAGATTATAGCAAATAGGCTTAGAGCGTCTCTCCCCCTAATTGTAAGCCCTAACTAAAGTGCCTTCATTAAAAATCGTCGCATAGGTGATAATATTTTGCTAGCTTAAGAAACTATTAGGAATTATCACCTTTCCAATAATCACAAGCGTTGTGCTTTCAAAATTGACCTAAAAAAGGCCTATGATACCATTCATTGGGAGTTTCTCATAAATATTTTAGTATCTATGGGGTTTCCTGGGAAATTCATTGAGTGGATAAAAGAATGCATCTCTTCTCCTTCATACTCAATTCTCATCAATGGAAATTTCTTCAGCGGGAAGTCAGGTCTTAGACAAGAAGATACCTTATCCCCATTCCTCTTCATTCTATGTATGAAAGTTCTTTCTAGATGGTTGAATAAGAGTTTAGATGGAAACCCCTCTTTCCAATACTGTTGGAGGTGCAAATCCCTTAAAATTAACCATCTCTTACTCGCTGATGATCTCATGCTGTTTTGTCATGCTGATTTGCATTCGGTTAAATCTCTGCTAGATTGTCTGAGTACCTTCTCTCAATTGTCTGGCTTGGAAATGAACCCCACTAAGAGCCACTTTTTCTTATCCCCAGATTCGGTTAACTTAACATATCAATTAGAAATGTTGTCAAGACTAAAGAGAGGTTGTCTCCCCATTAAGTATTTGGGGGTTCCCCTCATTACTAGGAGGTTATCCAAAAGGGACTACAGTTCCCCTTTGGAAAAGATTGAAGCTAAGATTAACAAGTGGACTAATAAAACCCTTTCCTATGCTGGTAAGTTGCAATTGATTATCTCGGTGCTTTCTTCTTTTCAAGTTTATTGGTCTACCATGTTCATTCTTCCTTCATCAGTCCTAAAGGAGATAGAGGCAAAACTTTGGAACTTTCTTTGGTCAGGGAAGGGTACCTCCAAATCCTCTGCTAAGGTCAAATGGTCAGACATTTGTCGAACCAAAAAGGAAGGGGGCTTAGGGATCAAACACTTACCTACATGGAACAATGTGTTGCTAGGAAATAGGATTTGGATTTTGATTCATGATCATAAAGCACTGTGGGTAAAGTGGGTACACTCTATAATCTTGAGGAGGGGGAATTTTTGGAGTATCCAACCGAATAGCAATAGCTCATGGAGTTAGAGGAAAATATTATCAGTGAGGGACAAAATAGGGAACCAATTTAGATTTAGGATTGGAAATGGAGCTTCCACTTACTTTTGGCAGGACCCCTGGTATCCGAGAGGAATTCTCAAGCATTTTTCTACTCTGAGGGCCATTAATGGATCAGAACTGAAAATGACAGCTACAGTATCAGAGGTGATTCAAAACAACATGTGGTGCTAGCAAGAATTAACAGCTAAAACCTTAGGTAACCTAGAACCCATACATTATCAACTGAATAGCTCTTAACAAGATCGTTTGGAGTGGTTAGCTAGGTCAGCTAATCAGCATGCTTACACCAATTCTTCAGTTTATACTTTTTTAAGACCCCCCACACAAACAATCCCTTGGCATACACTAGTTTGGTTAACAGGGAACAAGCCAAGATGCTCCCTCATCTTATGGTTGGCTTTTTGTAGAAAGTTACAAACTAGAGACAAGCTTCTTTTCCTTCAAACACCAAATCATTGTTCCTTATGCCTCCAAGACAATGAAACAATTGAACATTTATTTTTTGACTGCCCTTCTAAAAAATATTGTGGGTTCATTGCCTCACCTATTTCAATCTTATCCTTCCACAGTAGATCAACCTCCACACCATTCCCCCATGGTTGAATCATCCCCAAAATTTCAAAAACAATAATCCCAATATCTTCCCAATCATCCTTTCAGTTGTTGTTTACTCTCTTTGGAAAGAAAGAAATGCCAAAACTTTTAAAGATGAAGCTTTGGAGGTGGATGGATTGAAGTCTAGAGTGATCACCCAAGTCCAGGAGCAATTTAGAGCAAACACCGATGGGAGGTAAAGGTAGGAGAGTTTTTTTTATCACTAACAACATCTATGTAGATTCTGTTTCAGGTACGTAAAATAAAATATGGGCAAATACTGCAAACCAATCAAAATCAGTAAAGAGAATAACAAGAGGCCATCAGATATCCATAGACCATCAAGAGCAGTTAGTCAAACCTCAGCAGTCACACTCTTGGAAGGATTTAGCAGTAGCAGTAAGTTGAAGGTTGATCAGAAGAGTGCAGGAGCAACTTCAGTGGACTGGGATGAGGCATTGTGGTCCAGAAGGGGATGCAACAAACTTACAACCAAAGCAGACCGCAAAGAAGGCAGGGTACAAACCTCTATACGCACAATCCAGGAATGTAGAAAACATAAATGGAAGGTCGAGAAAAAAAGTAATTCCAGCCGATGTGAAGTTATTGCTGGTAGGTTTCAGAAGGCAAAATAACACCAATGAAGAAATGCACAGTGGAATCATGCTGCAAAATCGTAATTGCTGAATGCTCTAATAGATGTTTGTATCTTAGGGATATTAGGATCTCAGTGAAGCTTTTAACCAAATTCAGGTTTTTAGTGTATTGTTGCCATAAGTGGAACATTATCTCAAGGATAATCATGTCCGTATAGGGGTTTCCTCTTTTGATTGGTATGAGATTAGTTTATATACAATCTTTTTTTTCCTACGTTTATCTTATTACTGATTTACCAAAAAAATAATCATTCCACATTTGTCTAACAATTTCATCATGCTTTCGATTCATATTCCAAAGTTGTGCTAGAGTGGTATTGCATTCCACTTGAAAACTTGTATCTTCGTTTATACTTTCCATAATTTGCTCTTCATTTTTAACACATCCGTGAAATAATTATAGTTGTATCCATGCATTCTAATATAATTATCTATAACACAATAAACAATAATGATATACTTTTGTTTCTTCATATCATAACTCATCATATTTGAAAGTATAAGAAATCTTGAATTTAAAATGCCAAAACATCTTTTAATATCATTTCTTAACGAAGAATGTCTATAATTAAACAATTCTTGTAGAACTTAATGTCTTCCCCTTCCTTTATAATCTTACAAATGATATCTATCACCTTAATATAGTGAAAGAAATTTAAGCATATTAGCATAGCCTGAATAAATCAAATAAAAGTTATCTAGCATATAAAGATCATAATAGTAACAAAAAGCTATTAAAAATTAATTTTAATTACTATATTTATTTTAAAAATGTCATACCTTGTGGAGATATAGGAAATTAGTTTGTTGGATTTGTTACTGTTTCAAAAAGTACTTGAAATTAATTTAAAGTACCTTCTCATCCAATCATTATATATATGAAACGCATGTCAATTGAACAACAATACATAATATTTGGGTTGGATAAGTTCTTTTATCACTATATGATATTTCTTTATTGGTTAGAATATATGCATCAACATGTGTATCATTTATTGCTCCAATGTAACCCTAAAAAATAAAATTGTATCATTAAAATAGTTAATTAAACATAAGGATATAATAAAACGAATAATTAAAACTATGAATATACTTGAAAATATGGAAATTATTTTAAATTATACTAAATCTTAGGAGATGTATTGGTAAAGGACGGTGGAATAATGACTCCTTTTACAACCCAATTAACTGCATATACGACCTTACAAAAATACTTCAAAATTGTCCAGGTTGAATGTTTCAAAGTGATTTACGTTGACTTTAATTGTTTCACTATACCCTATAGTCATCAAGAAAATTACAACTTGTTTCTTCCACAATCAAATGACTTATTGACTTTAGCAACATAATTTAACGACGAAATTAGTCATCAGAAAAACGGTCGTAGGTAATAATTTAAGACGAAGTACAAACCTTTGACGGTTAATTTACCAACGAATATTTTTTGTTTTGTCGCTATATTTAGCAACGGTAATTTTTCTGCTGTCGGCAAATTTAGCAATGAAAGTTTTATTTCAGTCAGTAAATGTAGTGACGGACAAGGTTCCTCTGTTGGTAACTTTACCGACGAATTTCTCAAATTTTTCGGTAAATTCACGACTAATTTTACCAATAAATTTTAGTTGTCTGTTGGTAAATTCATTGTATTTTACCAACGAATTTTAGTAGTCAGTCATTAAATTCACTTCTTTTTACGATAAATTTTGTTTTTACACTAGTAAATTTATTGATGTTGTTTTTTAATTTTCCTAGCATTTAATTTTATTTGATAATCTTATAATTGATGTATAATTTTTATTAGTTATTAGTTGATAATATTTTGATTTGTTTCTATACTTAATTTGTTAAAATAGAAAGTTGATTGATGATATAAAGTAAAAATTATCTTAATTGATAATTAAAAAATATCATCTACAACAATAAATATTTAATTCATGCAAAATAACTACAACTACGCTATTCAATTAGTGAATGCGGATGCACTGAATGTTGCAATGAGGTGTTGCCCTTCTCCTTCAATTCATCAATCTCATTACGGAGTTGGGTTATGTACTCCATCGATTGTTGCAATTGAGTTGCAAGTACTTGTACTGTGCTCCGAAGCTTATGGACTTCATTAGATGCGGATCACCTACTAGATGCTATTGTACTAGATGTAGATTATTGTGAATAACATATGCTCGCAAATGAACTTAAGGCGAAGATTCTTTCACGACAGTCCCTACCACCCATTGCATGAATATATGTTTGATTCTCATCAACATCTGCAGAATGCTGAGATTGTCTTTGAATGCTTTCTTGTATTTGGTCATATCATAATGCAATGTTTATGTTAATAAGTGATAATTATTAGGCATTAATATTAAAACATAAATTTCAAATACATTTAGTTCTTTACATCTGGTGCTGACGAAGGTTACACCGTCATACTTCTTAGTGTGAGTGTGCAAAAAGAGCTGATGAAGTGTGGGCTTCCTCCTCATAGACTTTTCTTGCATCAGAATAAAATGTTATAAGTAAATTACAATTTACAAAAATTTAGGCAAAATTTTCTTTATTTTTATGATATTTACTCTATGTTGAACAAAGAAAGTAACTTAACAACATAGTCATATATGGCACCAGACATTTATAACATTATCATTCTCCATAATACACATATTTTTATCCCAAAATTCACATATCAAATTAAATTGAAATATATCAAAGTAAAAAAATCAGAATATAAGTGTAAAGTGTAGATACTTACAACTCTCTCTGCATGCTCGTGGTGGGTAATAAATCCTCCAGTATATACGAGAAGACTCTCTCTCCCCGATCCTCTACATATATTGGTATAATTATGCTTTGAAATGGACATTGCCTTAGGAGATGTCTAATAATGCTACCAACGACTCCATATTTCTTCAGAAATATAAGGAAGTTGTACACCAGTCTTATGCAGCTCACCAACAAAGTCTTTATAACATGTACGGGCTCGTCTCTTCCATACTTTATAAATAATCGCGTCAAATTCATAATCCTAAAAAAGTTCTTTCTAAAAAAAAGCAAAATATACGATAAGTACTTATAACCTACAATATTGATCTAATTAATGTATAAAAATTAATTATATAAAATATATTTTAACCTAAATTCCTGATAATAAAAATTCTCTGTTGTCTGAGACATATTCTTCCATATATAACCCTCAAGATTAATCTTCTCCTTGAACTTGGACGTCATGTTTCTTAAGCACAATCTAGATGGAATCAACCTAATATAACAACAAATTTATATCATTTTTAAATTTAAACCTATAACTTAATTATAAACACATGGTGTTTCATGTATTTTCACTTACAGATTGTTGACAATTGTGATTTAAGTTCTTCCATCAACTCCCTCAGTTCCAGGCTAGAGGTTGCTTCCTTCATTCGTAACATTTACCCATGATATCTCTGTCGGTATAGGGGTGGTGGATGGTGTAAAGCTATTGGATAGTGTAGTAGCAGGTACGGAAGATGATGCCTCATCTGCATTTGTAGTAACTGAAGGTACAATATCTAATTCTATTGTAGCTATAAAATGTGATGCTTCACTTGGAAAATAATTGGTTCCAAATCGTAGTCTGAGCCTTGATCGCATCATATCTCGTTTTCTCTTTGGTGGCATATTTTTACATGAAATTAATATTTTATTAAAAATTAAAAAATATACCCTTCAAATTTTATGTTTAATATTCGAGCAATTGAAGACAATTGAGTCATTGTCTTATAATTTGGTCATAATTCTTGGTCAACTGAGTATAGTAAGTCAGAAAATTGTATTGCATGTGAATTTGATTCTTCTTCAAGACTTTCTATATTTCCTGAAAGGTATAACCACTACATCATAAACCATTTGAATGTAAGAATTTTCAGTTGCACCCTCATTATTTTTCTAAATTCAATCCCCCTCCCCCACTCCCCCTTCAAACTCATCCACATTTACTGACAAGTTTACTTCATTACCCCTTGAAGTGCTATAAATCAATGGCTTCTCATGTCGTATCCACTCAAAATAATTTGGAACAAACCATTTTCTCAACAAATGGCCATTCACTTCATCAAATGATCCATAATTTTTCGTAACTATACAACTTACTACTTCTTTAACGTTTTGATTGATCGTACGCTAAGTTTGAATTAAAAGAAACACTAAGGTACGTGACATTGTTACATCATATGAATCGAGAAAGCAAGTTCTCGCTGTGACTCCTAGACTCGTGAAATTTTTTACCGATAAGCCTCATGGGAGCTACATCACGAGTTTCTAGCCTATATACCATCCTAGGGGTTTATTATAACTCAAATCATCCATAAGATCTCAAACTTATTTTACATACAATAAATACTTATGTAATTATATATCTACTCATCAATGATTCAAACAAGAGTCAAACATAAATACTTATACTAGTAAAGAACATAAAAACTTATCAATGATTATAAGAATATTCTAAACAACACAAAATCAAGATCTCCTTCACATTCACACAAAATCTAAACACATCAGAATTGTATTATTAAAGCAACATATATGGTTGACATTAGTTAGACGACTTACTCGGATGAAGATTTATCTAATTTATCTCTTAGTATTAAGGTGGAGCTCTTTCTTTCTTTTTCTTTTTTCCCATATCTCTTTATCCTGTAAGTTTTTAGTCGCTTAGTTTGTTTCTTTGCCTTTTATAGAAGTCTCTATCTTCGTTAGATTCTAATAAGACAAAACTAGTTAACATAGCTAGTTTCCTCCTTTTAATTCACCTTCAAATCTTTCTTCTTCTTGGGAAAACCATACACTATCTCAAGCTCTCTCTTCAAACCTCAAGCCTTCTTTTTTAGACTCTTTGAACTTGGCGTGATTGTGGATCAAAGTCATGAGTGTAACTTCCTTAACCAACTTAACCATCTCCTTCACCTTAATCTGCTTCCTTGACCCACTGCCTCACTATTATGCTTCAGTATTATCCCCCACCATAGTATTTGATGCCCTTTTATTATGATCTAATCAGGAGACAGTGGGCTTATTTATAACGTAATCGTATAAGAATTTAAATCATTTGATTCATGACAATAAACTTCATATATTTAAAATAAAGTAATACTATTTTAAAGTTCAATAGTAAGAGGACAAAAAGATCGAAATTGGGATAAAACAACTTTGTTCCTAACAAATTATGTTATATGCTATATGCTGCCAAGAGGAGGGGGGATGTCGAGGACAGTGGAACGACAAGGACTTGCGGTGAAACGACAACGATGGTGGGGCTTCAATAGGCACAGAGAGGATGAACAAGTTAGGAAAGAAAAAAATTAGGTTAAACGATGGAGGAGGGGAAGGGGGGTTGCGGAACACCTCATTTTCATTTTATTAAAAACGTTGAAGCTGAAGTAAATGATGACGTTTACCTCTAAAATTAACGGTAAATCCAAAACTTATTTATTCTGTCAAGCATTCCCGCCTTCTTTACTGATAAGAATTTTCTACCGTTGATATATTCCGTCAAAAATTTATTAGGATAATTTCTCTCCATATTTACCAACAGATATTTGTTTCGTCGCTAAATAAAATTTTTCCTGACAATATTACTAATGAAATAAGATTTTCTGTCGATAATTTGCTACGGTTTTATTTCTGTCAATAATTTTCCATCTTTAATTACTAATTTTCTTTTAGTGATAACTAAAGATGCATAATCTAATTCTTCTTCCTTGCATTTGAATTCTTTATAAAAATTTCCCTATAAAGTGGAGAATTATGTAAAGCCTTCTTTGGTTTTCCATTTTGCACACCCTCAATACCCAAATCATGTAAATAATTTAAACATTCAATCATTATATCAATCTTTTGATTAACTAATGAAGCCTTAAATCCATTCTTTGTAGTGTATATCATAGAGGTTATTTTTTTTATCTCAAGTAAATCATTCTTTCTTTTTTATTGTTCACCAATTATAATCAAGACACCAATTATAATCAAGACCTTTTCTAACATGCTAAGTATGCCATTTTTGCCTTCCTCTTCCTAGGAGATTTCTTTTTCTTAGAATGAGAATTTACAACTTAATACCCTTTTTCATTAAATGCACAAACTTTATCAATATCAATTCTATATTCCTCTTCTATACTATTTGATGGAGATTTTGTTATATACATGCAAACAAACTGTAGTAGTATCTTTAAAAATACGTCACAAGTCTAAAAACTGTGTTCTTTTTTCTTAAATTTAAAAGACATTTAATTTTATGAAGTTATAACGATGAAAAGTGTACACAATAAAAAATATGATACATCAATAAGTAAAGATATATTTTACCTTAAATAGATTTTCCCTATTTTTATCTGTAGCATTAACTTCACTGGTGACAAAGTTGTAATTCCTCGTTATTTGAGTAAGTTCTTGAAATTTTTTAATCTAGCCTCGCTATATTGTACTTTTCTTCAATTAAACATTAACATAATCTTTATTAATTTTTTTTTGAAGGCTTGTCTTAATATTCTTCCAACCTGATTTAAAAAAGGCAGTATTTGTTCGATATCCCTTCTTTAGTTCTTCAACAATTAACAAGATTAAATTATCTCTATGGCATCATCCTATACTCCAATCTTTTTTATTTATTTCCACACAAGCATTAGAATAAGCCTCATTGTTTAACGCGTTCATCACTAGAAGTAATTACATGTAAGTGATAATACTAAAAAGTGGCAAAAAATTAAAAGTAATTACATATAAGTGACAATACAAAAGAGTGACAAGAAAACATTAAATTAGTTAAGAAATTTCATTACAAGCTTCATTATCTTTATTTCAAAATGATAGTTTTATGTAAGCTTTCTATGATATCATAAACATAAAGGAAAATTTGCAATAGTCTCATATTGTTCATCGAATTCCCTAAATTTGACATTCCATTCTTATTTTCAAGTTAAATACCACAATTCACATTGACCAATTGGTTTCAACATCAACAATATTAGCACATCATTTGATAACTTTACAAGAATGCAACAATATAAGAAAATCATATCTTACTAATACAATCATAAGAATTAAATAAATTAGTTGATTTTTATCAAAAGGATGCATATATTCTTTGTTTAAACACCAAGAGTCTAATGTTTCTTATCCTTAATTAACTTATAAATTAAACCAACAATCAATTGTTGTAAATCCAAATTATTGTACTCTACACAAAATTCATAAGATATCAACTAAGAGAAAGAAAAAGAAACAACTTGTGCCTAAACTTATTGGTGATTTTGTGTACGATTGTTTCTACTTCTTATTTGGTATGTCCTTTCCATATCTTACCTTTTACATCGACACTTTTAGTTTATATGCATAAGAAGACATATGGTGCATGGGATTAAAAGGCTAAACCAAAGCATAGTTTCTATACAAATGATTTCATTGGTTCTTGAGAGCAAATGGAGTTTGATGTTATATCTATTGATACATCAACTGGAAGCTGCCAAGCTAGCTTGTGTATTTAGATTCAAAATGTTTAGTGTCTATCAATTAAGTATCTACTTTAGGAGGTAGTTAATAGTTGTTAGTGACAGTTACAAGTTCTTTAGTTTTATAATTTTAGTAAGATAGAAACATAGATAAGTTTTTTTTCTTTAAAGATAAGAAATCACCGTATCCTCATTCTCTTTTGCTATTCTTTTCCATTAAAGCATCATCTTGAACTAATATAAAAAGTACAAAGGTAATTGTGGACTCTCTCATTTTTTTCATTTTCTAGTGTTTGTTTGCTTCCCAACCTTAATAATCTATTTTAAGTCTAAAGTTCCAGGGTTCTTATTGTTATAATCATAATGTTATCTATTTTCTATCTATTTCCTCTTCTCTGTGTTATGAATTCTTCTTGTGGTAGTTGTGTATGGGCATTTAGTAGTATCACTACTAAGTATAAAAACCATCCTTAAATATTTATAAGCAACACCAATACACACATACAGGACACATGCATATTCCTTGTAAAAAACACATTGGGATAATTCTAAAACAATAACAATACATGCATACGCTTTTGTTTTATGATTAGTTTGAGACTTGAACAAGAACTTCAAATTCATAAATAAGTCACTCACGATAAACCAAACATGGATGGAAAACAAGAAACTAGGACAATGAGAGAAATAAACATATAAATGGAAAAGATTCAAGATTTAGATATATAGGTTTTGATGGTGGATCGACAGACCTGAACAAAAAATTTCAACATAATCCAATGAAGATATTGTCCTGAAGAGGTTTTTAGTATGATGAGAATGTTTAGGCTGATAAGGATATTAAGTCTGATATTGATGTAAACCCTGATAAGGATGTTATGGCTAAGTATGATGCATATAATGATAAAGTAATTGGTGGAGTTTATTCATTTAATGTTTTAATTCCAAATGACTTCCAACTAATAAAGATTGACTTAATTAACTAGAAGAGTTTCCTTGATAGTGACGAATACCTTAATGGAGACAAGCTTAGGGAGACAATTAGGCCTAGTATAAGCGTTAGGAATGGAACATGGGAATGGGCTTTGGCTATGGAATTTGGCAATCTAAGGATGTTGTTATTGATTATTCGGTAGCTACATGATTTAATGTTATATGGAAAAAAAAAGTGAGTTTAAGTGGATTAGAGGAGTCGTCATCATCATTATCATTATCACTCAGTCTGAAGTCCTGCATTGAAGTGGGATCTGGAAAGATCTAATAGTACACAGCCTTACCCCTATATAGTAGAGAGGCTGTTTCCGGTAGACCCACATGTAAATGTGACAAAAAAAATAGTGATGCATGTTATCAGAATAAAAGAAGTAAAAGAAAGTAAGAATAATAAATCACAAATAATGATAATAATACGAAAAATACTTAATACAAATAATAAAAATAAAAATACAAAATATTAATAATAACGATGATACAACTGAAACTAATAAGAAACTCAATCAAAGGAAAATAATAATAATAATATCAAGGAAGAAAATGTGAAAAAGAACACGAAAAAGGAGAGAGAAAGATCAAGCCTATGTGCCAGTCAAACCCTTCATTTGAATGTGAGTAGAATCAGCAACTGCATTGGTAGGTAAAGCTTCGTAGGATCCCAACCTCCTCACCCCAACGTTCTTGGCGATAACACCATATGTAACGATAACAATGACCACGACAAAGATAACATGAATCACAAACAACAGATCCAGAATAACCATAGCTCTCAATCTAGACTCTTCTAGATCACACAATCACAAAAAAATTTGAAGACCTATGTCCATATGAACAAGAATCAAGAAAAGTCAATTCCAAGCATTCAAATAATAGCGATTCCAAGTCTTGCTTAAAAGTTTCCACTTGCCTAAATCCACCATAAAAGTTCATCACTATATAAATAGGCCAAAAGAGTCGCTAAACTTTACAAGCATCTTGACAAGACTTCATATGATGCAAGCCATATACACACAATTTAGCAAGGAAACTAAAAGCTCTTGCAAGCATGTAGTGCACACAGGGGAGGGCAATCATAAAAAAGACAACTTTTTGTCCTCTTTTTTCAGTTTAGTTAAACGCTATGACGTTCAACACCAACAAAATGTAGGAAATTTTAATGATAACGAACATCTAAAAAAAAGAATTTAAGAACCGTAACACTCCTTTGTTCACAAACATCAACACACATTAAATTGTTACAAAATATACAGAAAAAGAAAAGAACTTGAAAGAACATAGAGAAACAACAAATACCAATAAGACAAAGAAGAACAAGAGCAAGAAGCTCAACAAAATAAAAATAGATCCATAACAGAATGAAAATAATAAAACGATGAGGAGGAAGAAGGAGGAGGGAGGAGAAAAAGCCTACCACAAACTCCATTGCTAATAGGAAATAGAGAGAGCAAAATGGGTTCCCAAATATTAGCTAGGGTTTTAGGGGACAACACCAGTGACAGAGGCGGACAAAGAAGAGGGGTTTAGGGGACTTTATAAGGGATCAATAGCTCAGCATCAGCCTTTACTCCGAAGTACAAACGGAATTCTTAATTGATGGACCTAAATTTCTCTGACTCTAATCGTATTCAACGCAATTGTCCAAAGGAAAGCGAAAGTAGCGTGGAAAGTATCAAGGTCAAATGAAGTAGAACATAATTAAAACGTGGTGAAGACGTCTAGTAGCAATCTGTAAAACAAGCCATTATTTGATCTCATCCCTAATACAATACTATAAGCTCCCATCTGTACCCTAACCCCGAACAAACTGAAAGACCGATAAAATTAGTCTTAAGACTCTCAAACCAGAAAGCAAAGCAAAATTTGAACGTCCACTGAAATACGCATCCTTATCCACGCAATCAACACGCAAACACCAATCTAATCCAAAAAATTTGACCAAAGGAAAATCAAAACAAAAAAAATGAAGCAAACCAAACAAAAAGCAAAAATAGTAACAAAAGGTAAGAGCAGAAGAACATAAGATCTGAGGAGAGCAACGATATAAGAAAAAAGACCATCTTCGTCCTCGTCAAAGAGGCCGAAGGCCTCCTTGAACTCAGAGATCTGGTCGTCGGTGAGCTGATCGGTCGTAAGAGAGCTACATGAATATGTGATTAAAACTCCAAGTCATAGTCCTTAGTGAATACGTAAATGAGAGAAAAGCAATACTTTCCAAAGAAAAGAAAAAGAGACCATGTTTGTTTCGACGTTACCTAAGAGTGGATTAGAGTGGTATGCATTAAATGATATAAGTGGGATTGTATGCAACATACGATAATAATTATAAATGTTTCAAAATTGGGACATATAGACCTAAGCAGACATGTTTCACAACCAATAAGCCTAAAATGGTATTATCCAAGTTTTTAAGTAGGCATTTCAAAGATAAAATTTTAGAGAAGCCTAACATAACCACAACTAAGATGCTTGAAGAATACAGGGAGAAGTTCAACATATTTGTGAATTCAAGTATGTGTAGGGCTACCAAGAGGAAGTTAAGCAAGGAGAGAGCATTAGCCTATGCTCGTGAATATTCCATGCTTTAAGGTTGTATTAATAATCTGAAACTTAGCAATCCTAGTTCAGCTATAGAAATACAATTGTCAAGGAATCATGATACCTTATTATTGCAATTTAAAAGTTTATGTATTTGTTTTGCATTAATAAAAGATAGTTAGAAACATTTGAGGCCCATACTTAGGATGGATGGTTGCTTCTTAAAGACTAAATTTTAAGTAAAGTTAATTAGTTTGGAAGGGATGGGAATCGAGGTATATATCTTATAACATGGGCTACTGTTAAAGTGGAAAATGTTGATTCATAGAGTTAGTTCATATTGCTATTAAAAGTTGATTTGGAGTTAGATCATATAGATGGAGTCACTGTAATATCTAACATGCAAAATGTACATGTATCTTTGTTTAATATTTATCAAAATATTGCCTCACAGTATGTGTCTCATGCATCTAATATACATGCATCTTATGATTTATTTTCATATGTAGGGATTGATAAAGGTTGTTAAGACACACTACCTAATTCATGCCATAAAATGTGTGTCATACATATTAGAGTGGAAAAGACTTGAGGAGACAAATTTTAGGCATATGCATGGTCAACATATATTGAGAATTTCAATGAGCAATTGAAGGGGCTAGATAAAATTAAACTTGGATGTGATGTTGCGTTGTTTGAATATATAAAGGAGTCTTAGGCTAGGTTATATCAATTGTTCGAGTCAAAGTGTCCAACTGTCAATAATAACATAAGTGAGACTTTTAACAGATAGATACTACCTGCTAGGTACATATTAGTGATTAGTATGTTGGAGACTGTTAGGACAATAATTAGGAAATCTTAAGTTTCTTTCGTTAAGAAAGGGCAACCAAATAGAAGATGAGCAATAAAGTCAAAATTTAAATATCATACAATGACATCCATACATATGAAGATTGAACTAAACCTATTTTGCAACCATATAAAAGATGAACAACAAAATCAAAATTAAAATAAAGCCTACAATTATATTTAATAATATCAACCTTATCTCTTTCTTCTTTTTAATTAACATTTTAAAGTCTTACTTCATAATGTTTATTTGCTCATCAATTACCTTCGTTTCTTTTAAACTTCTTCTTATTTCAACCTCCTTCTTAAGTATGAAAATTTCTTCCCTTAACTTTTGAATAATATAAATAGTTCTATTAGGAAGTTTTGTTATTGTACCATTGGAAAAAACTTATAATTATTGACTAGTTAATTATGACATCCCAAAAATCTTCTCCTTGGATTGTTATTGCTTTATAAAGTCCTAAAAAATTCTTTTGGTTCATAATAGCAAATCACTTTTAGCTCGTATTATAGCTGGAACTGCTAGAATAATTTCATTCCAGTCATATGAACAATGGCTTTATGCCATTCATCATTTATTCTGGCCATAGGTCCATTGAAAATGACATAAGTTTTACTTTCTTTAAAGTCGTCCTTTTTCTGAGAGATGGGTAAAGGTGTCTGAGTGATTTGTTGAGGTGTCGGCCTGTTTACATTAGTTGGAACTTAAATCATTGCTTACATCATTCTTCAATAATCACGTCCACTGAAGAGCTATCATCTTTGTCTTTGGAAGTGGATGGATAGTGGGTACATTGATGAGAAGGATATTGTTGGAGTTGCTGACAAAGAGATTGCTTCCAGTCGTTTGATAATATGCTGAATGCTTCAGAAATAGTTGAGAAATTTGGCTCTATTTGTTAGATGAGTTAGAAGGAATCAGTAGCTAGGGGTGTATGATAGGCTGACGTCGTTAAAATGTTTGGTCCTCTATAATTGAGTTTGATCAATGATTCTAGGGTAATTTTTAAACATTGCTGATAAACTCCTTCTAGACGTTGTAGATTAAACTGACTAATGAGATCCCAGTTGAATTCATACTTTGGTGGTTCGTCAATAGGTGGACACATACCATTGCTAATACCTATTTGGACATACGCTATTCTAGATAGCTGTATGTCTAAATTTTATAAACTGGCTGCTTTTTTAAAAATTAGGTAACTGCTAAAAACTTTGATGAAGATTTCTCTTTCTTTTGCAAATCTTTCTTTGTAATTTTTGATTGCTAGAGTGAATCCAGCTGGAAACAATTTCTTTGTTAGCTACTGATTCCTTCCAACTCATCAAATAGATAGAGACAAATTTCTCAAGTATTTCTGGAGTATTCAACATATTATCAAACGATTGGAAACAATCTCTTTGTTAGCAACTCCAGTAATATCCATTCATCAATATACCCACTGTTCATCCACCTCCAAAGGCAAAGATGACAGCTCTTCAGTGAACATGATTATTGAAGAATGATATAAGTTCCAACTAATGTAAACAATAATGTAAACAGGCCATCTGTTGGCCAGCTATCTAGAGTCTTTTGTTTTTTTGCTTTTTATTTTGACAGGCCATCTATCAGCCAGCTATCTAGAATCTTTTGCTTTTTATTTTTTTGCTTTTCTGCTTTTTTGCTTTTTCTTTTGGACGATATCATACGTCCTCAGTCTATATAATGTAAGAACTGAGCATTGCTCAGATATGAAAAAATTAAACTCTTAAGTTTTCATATCTTTGTTTACTCTCAACCTCTCGCCGTAGCCTAAGTGTTGGCATTTCAGAGAAAAAGGAGAAGAAAACATAAGGTATGCTTACTGATGTTTTTATATTTTCATAAATTATAATCTATATTTATTTACTAATCATTCCTTATTTTAGACCTATTATTATCTTTCTATATGCTAGTTTTACTTATTTAGATAAAATTAGTCTTATAGATTTTCTAAATGATTGTTTGAGCTATGGTTTTAGAAATATTCTTCTTAGATTTCTTCTTAACAACACTCAGTAATTATGCCTATTTGTGCTTCTTGTAGAGCCATTCATTTACTAATAATACATATGGAAACAAAAATTAAAGTTAGCCAACAATGTATCAAAACATTTACTAATACTTATAATTTCCTTCGATCTATTAATGCTTCTATACAAACTCTTCAAACATTCCAAAATATTGTTAAGAATCATACCACTTTATATCACTAAGAAAAATAAGAAATTAAACAACTGTATAAAAGATTTCAAAAACATTATCAAACACATCTCTGACTTTTTGTACTATCTGTAATTACTTATATACTGAAATTATGTATTTTGAAAGTTTAGTATCTCAATATAAAATAGAAAAAGAACATTATGAAGAACGATACAATTATTTACAAATTTTCATTAATAATAATGGATTATTACCTATAAAAGAAAAACTTGAAAATGCTACATATCTATATCAGTCATATAAACAGAATTTACAAAACACACATAATAGCTTAGCAAATCGTAAAAAATTATTTCATTAGCATGACAGAAATCAAGACAAACAATATATTAGATGCAGATAATTTAGAATTAACTAAATCTACTGGTGATTTTGTATAACCATCAAAACATCACTCATAAGGACCTATTAAACTGTTAAAAGGGCATCCTTTAACAAAAAGCAAAATCACAAAAAGAATGACCATAGATAAAAACAATGGATCTTGAAAATGATAAAGCAATAAACTTCAAACTCGAAATGATAAAGCAACAACAATAGAGCATTTTGAGCAAGATAGGAATTACAAACACATAAAGTAGAGATTTTTACCTATGGGTTTTACATATAGCATCTATGATTTGATTATAGTAGTGTATAGCATCTATATTCAATAAGTGCTAAGAAAGATGAGTTAAGGAAATTGTCCAATATTATGATTCTACACTTTAAAGTTCTAAAACAAGTTGACCATATACAGAAACACACTAATTATCAACAACTTAATCTTATACAGAAACAGAATATGTAGGTCAATGACGGAAAAAGCATCAATGTGTTTGATCTGTAACAAAATCTAACAAATTCTACCATATCCTTTGAATATGTAGCTAATGAATATACGCATATAGATTCAATGCTTATTTATGGACAAGGAAAATGAAATATTTTGAAAAAATAATACCTGAAATATTCGCATCAGAGAGAGAACAATAGTCGTGATAAAACCAGAAGAGAGGATGAATCAAACAAAGAGATGGCCGAACAGAGAGCTAACAACATCAAGCCAGGAAGAAAACACCAAACAAGGCAACGTGAGAAGCAGGGCCGAGTAGAGGAGAGAAATTGTCAAGTAAAGAACGTGCTGAGAGAGGAGCCGTCGTGGAAAACAGAGATCATCAAAGAAGAGGAGACAAATTAGGGAAATTAGAGATGAAAAAATAACGAATTGAGGTTTCCCCAAAAATGCTAGTGGACTGTGGACCCCATATGCTAGGTTTAAAAAAATGTTGAAAATTTTCAACGGAAGAGTTAAGTAAGATTATGTTTATCAAATGTTACCGTTTTTTTTTAAGCTCACGAGATATTTTAGAAAGATTCTAAAGGCAGGAACACACTTTTAAATCATCCACTTTCAGACTAATCTCTGCTTGCATTGAGTCAGCCGGTAAGAAATAAAGTATTGGCCAAATAGATTTCTTTATTTTTAGCACTCAAACACAAAATCTCTAATTAAGGAATAAAAGTACTGAACCACTCACACCAACCTATTTGATTCAATTGATGTCATTTTATTTGAATGTACTAAATTGTTTGGCTTCAATTAAATTTTGGTAAAAATTTTAAAGTCTGCTTCCCTTTTCATTTTTTAATTTGATCGAATCCATTTATTTGTTGAGATATTTTAAAAGTAATTTTAATAAAGAGACAAATAATTATCTTGCTATTTTTAATTTGATTTATCCATTTGTTAATAGTGCTGTTTATTTAATTTCTGAAATACCTTTAATGAAGAGATAAATAGCCAATTTTGAAAAACTTATCATCAACCTTTTGTAGACATGAATCTGTCTCACTCAAAGGGAAGATTTTGCATAAGTATCTCAATTATTTGCAAAAGCTTGGACCAACAGCTTTGTGAGCGGAGTTCCTTGACTTGAAGCTGTAGACAAGTAATATCTTTTAAAGTAATCAAACGAGACGCTTATATTTCTAGTCTGACACGAGATAACCACACGCTCATAGCATTACAGAGTTTTAACATCATGGCCTATAACTACTAATGACATCAGCACACACTTATTATCTGAATTTGGAGGAGCACAACCTTACTCGAATATGTAAATACGTCAGCACACACTATTAGACGCGGAAAAGATTGCAAAAGTTCCGTAGTTTCCAGACTACAAACTAGTTCTTGAAGTAAAAACGCGAATCAAATTGAAGATGAGACAAGTGAAAAGATCTCATGTCCTGGGTACCAGGTAGACTCTAGCCTTAATTACCGATCCGTTTCCAATCTTAAATCCGGGACTAACAGGGAAACCAACAATCTGACCAGAAGGCACAGATCCACCAGGCAGCCTCACAACACTCTCCATATACTGTGGATGAAACTCTGCTCCCCTACTTGCCTCAAACTGACTTGGAGATGGATCGAGTGAGAATGCCAACAAGTGAAGCAACCAAATGGCTTTTGACAGTGTCAAAAACTCAACATAAAACTCACTCCTAGGATGACCACCTGCTGATACTTGGCGGTGCTGCTCCAAGTTTCCGAACAAGGACTCTTCCATTTTCGGATGCACTATGGTGATATATTTCTTGGAGCAGAATTTACCAAAATGACAAGTCGGCAGGATTCCCAGAAGCTCAACTGGGTCCATAGCCTTCATATCCCGGTACTGAGCAAAGCAGTCTCGGCGAAACTGGTCCGGATTCAGCAGCGAGGAAAGGCTACCATCCATGTAGAAGGTCTCATGGTCAAAACCCTGAAAGATTTTGCGAGAGATGTAAGATTCCAAAGCATACTTAGCATGGTGAGTAACGTTGGAGGAGGTAACGGCGCTAGAAGTGGAAGAGATGGTGCTGATGCTGTCAGTGGTGGAGGACGCAGCTTCAATAGAACGGATGGCAGCAGCAATGTCCCAGTGAGCATTGCGCATGAGGGACAGGAGAAGGGATGTGAAGGACTTGGATGCCTCCTTCACCTGGCTCATTGTTGCTTCAAACAGTTGCGGCTCTGGTGCTGGAAATGCCGTCACTGTTACAAGTGCATATAGCGGTGTGAGATTCACGATTCAGATGCAGTACTATAACCACAACTAAGCCTTGCCAAGAAACATCACACGATTATGGTCCCTATGCTACGTAATAACTATAATGAAAATGTAACTCAAAGAAAATGTAACTCAAAGACTGCATCTTTCTAAATTGCAATCCCCGAAACGATTTCAGGTCCTGAAATTGAAAACATGTTGCGCACACAACGATGGCGGATAATTCATCAAGAGGACATGTTCAGCATACACTACGTCAAGTCCGTGGCTTCATTGAAATGACGTCACCTTCCATGCCAGTTTTCTACTTTTCTAGTTAGCCAAACAGGAATTCCTAAATTCTAAACGCACTCTCCAATTTTCTTTAAACATGGATAAATCTCATAAAAAAAGTTAATAAACAGGAATCTACAATGGGCATTTAACCGAAGAAGTACCTTGTCCAGCATAGCTACAGCTGACTCTTCTCTTTGACTGGGACCTTCCTTTCTTTCCATACTCATTGCTCAGAGTACTCGTACACCTCAGTTTGTCCTTCAGATTCTCCACCTCCACCTCTCTAGCTTTCACCTCCTTCTTCAGCTCCTCCACTGTGGCCTCGTAAGGAGCCACCACCTCCCTTAACAACCCGACTCCTCCAGTTCCGCCAGGGCCCCCACCACTTTTTCTCCTTCCACCACCATTATATCCACCAACACTCACACACCTCCTAAACCTTTCCCTCAACACCCCCAACTTCCTCAGCTCTCCGACCACCGCCACGTCAGCCACCCTCATCCTCTCCGGGTCCCACGGGCAATGCGCTTCTTGTAGACTCACATATGCCCTCTTCATAGTCGAGATCGAATAGAACACTTCGTTCATTAACATCTCCATCTCTATGACTTTCTCCATCGCCACCATTTCTCCTTTAATACTGCTCTTCATCTCACCCCATCCCTTAATCCCCCCCTCTTTCTTCTCTCCCATGCCATCTTCTTCATCTTCCTCTTTCATGTCCTCATCATCTGTCTCGTATTCGTGTGCCTCTTCTTCGTCTCCGGAGAAACGGCCAGCGTCCTGTCTACTGGAAGCGAGAGGGTGGAGCAAGCAGGAAGCAGCCACTCTTTGAATTAAGTCGGAGAAATTCGAGACTTTGTTCGCCATTTCAAATTTTGTCTTCGCTTTTACCTCTACTTTCCTGGGGGGGAAAAAAACCACAGAGAGGAAGAGAGTAAAAACTTAGGCAATGATAACACAGACCCATAAGCCTTCTGCATAATGAATGTCACAATAACCATAACCAAAATGAAAAATAAGATGGGTAGTACTAGTGAAGAACAACTGACCTATAACTGATATCAGATGGAAAACTTAATCTTTTTGGCTGCACCACTGGATCTGCATCCAATGGAACGGAGTAAAAGAAGTTAACGTCGTTGTTTCCAGATTCCGGGCTAGTACGGTCGCTCTTCTTCTTCTTCCTGGGAACCAGAACACCGCAGTTAGTCGTACATTCCGGTCACCGGAGGGCCGGTGGTTAGTCAGAGAAAGCACTGTGGTCAAACGAGACTACTATTTACTGGAATAGAGATAGAGAACATTTGAATGCGGAGCAGATGGTAGGTGGAATATAGGGTCTAGGCCGTACACGTGGGAGGTATTGATTTGTTGATTTTACCAGAATGACCTTGTGGAGTTTCCTTTTCTTTGAGGAGTGAATGGATTACTACTAACGAATTGACCGGAGGCTACATGATCGGTGGATGGCGGAGAGCGTGGTGGTGATCACCAAGTCCCTATCTTTCTTGAGGCGAAAGAATTTCAACTTTTGGGCTAATAATGCAAAGCTGCTTTGCATTAAGATGGAATAACTGAAACTAAAATTGTAGTGTTGCATAAAGAAGTGGGTGGGGACTGGGGACTATAACTAGACATTGCTTGAATTGCAAAAAGGAAGAGAAGCATTAAAACTTTTTCAAGAGCTTTAATCGGTGTCAGAACTCATAAACCAACGATATGAATTTGCTTTGTTGACCTTATGTAATGCAACTGAATGCTGTCTAACCAGGCCTTAGCCTATAGATAAGACCCATGACCCATGTTTTCAACTTTCTTGGGCGTTCGTGTAACTTAAAAGACATAATCAATGCAACGAATGGAGCTATGTTGTAATAATAATAGAAGTAATTAAGTAGGATATATGCTACATGGCGTTGGCAATGGCATGACGCGTTGTTAGATAGGAGATGCTGTTTGTTGTTCATCGTTACCTGTTAATGCTGGAACCAATGGAACAGAGGAACGTACTTGGGAACATAGTCTCAGCCTACTATTTGGGAATTGAGAGAGAGAGGCAATGGACAGGGAGGTTTCAGCGAATGGTTAAATAAGCCTGCGATAGGGATATTGGCACAAACAAAGACAATAGCTAAGTGCGCGATTTGATAAGATTAGTCCACATGTTTTGTGTCTGCCGCTATCCTATTCATATTATTAGTTCACTGCTTTGATTGCACCAAATTATTTGTATAAGTAGGTTGGAAGTACTTTCCCCGCAAGCTATAACTTATGGGATGTACAAGTAAGGTTCCAAGTACTTCTCCCATAAGCTATAACTTTTGGGATCAGTAGTATAAGAGTTTTAGACATGGGTCTAATGACTTACCCGACGTCGTGAGTTCAATTCTCCATATCCGTGAGAGTGCTCATCGATTATTCCGATACGTGGTAGTATAAGTAAGGTTCGAAGTACTTCCTCATAAGCTATAGCTTTTGGGATTAGTGGTGGAGATGCGGGGTATATTCGCATCATAGTGGATATATTGCACTAAAGTATGCAACTATTCTTAAATATTAAATGACATATATACTTCAACTAATTAATTTGCATATACTTTGATAAATTTGTATCTTCTCTTAAACCAACTAATTAATACACGTTTGTGTGTATTTTTTAAAACTGATATCATTTGTTAATTACTCCAAATATATGGATCTTTTTCATTATCACTAATGAATGACTAATAATATCGTTGTTATAAGGTGTATAATGGAATTGAGAGCTGTCTCCATTATCATTACTCTCTTAAGTTTTAATTTTTACATAAAAATCCAAGAGTGTCATGTCATAGAAGAAGATAAGAGAATCAACAACCAGTTGTTAAACTTCCTAAAATGAGTCAACTAACAGTCTTGGTCTTTTCAAACTAAAGAACATAACTAGAAAAATCGACGATCACTGAGCAAGTATATGTTGTGCGGAAACGTGATTAAATTTGGAGTAAAAATAAAACAGTAATAAAAGAACACCAAAATTTTTATACTGGTTCGGCAATGCCTACGTCCAGTTTGGAGACGACTGAGTATTTCACTATACCAATGAGAGCATACAATAGTGTTTCCCAAGAGACTCAAAATTAACCCAAAACTATTAGAAAAGAGAAAACAAAAACAATATAAATATTTTTTTTCTCTCTCCCTTTCACTATGCTTCTCTCTCCTTTCTCTCGAAATTTTGCTCTCCCTCTCTTCTGGAAAACTCTCCACTCTCTCACAAAACAACTTCTCCAACTATCTCCTCTCTTTCGTTGTTTGTTCCTCCAATTTATAGAGAAATCAATGGGTGTGAACAAAGGGTGTGAAAGCTAGTTGTACTGCCGAAATCCACCGGAAAAAACAAGCCTCCATTGTTGATCAACATTAGCTGCACCAACCTCCTCCAATCAAGCCACCATTGTTAATCACCGATAGCATCAATTTCTGACTTTGTAAGTTGAGATTTCTGACTTCCTTTTGAGACAATATTCAACACCAGAATGTAAAAGCCACTTCCCATCACAACCCAACTAGCTTGCATTGAGGTTAATAAAGTGTTCAAGCAGTTTAAAATTCAAGGAGTGACCTCTAAATTCTTAAGAAATAACCGAAAGAGAAGGAAAACAAGGGAGAATAGTAGACTAACTTGGCTCTAAAACCCAGCACCAACTATTAGAACAGCGACTGAATCGCGAAGGCTCTCAGCGAGCAGTGTCTTCTATTAAACTAGACTACTGTAAAATCTACACAATGGATCTGTGAATTTATAGCGCGGCGAGAAGTCGCCATTTTCATTTACTATTTAATATGAATTATTTAGGTCAAAAATAATGTCGGTGATCTACCAATAACTTGGTTTAAGGTCAAAATCTTTACTTCTTCCTTGCACAGCCTCAAGGCAATATAAGCTAACAAATAATGTTTTTGGAGAGAAATTTGTACAGATTTTTTTTTCAAAAAAAATACAGGATTAAAGTCATAAAGAATAAAGTATATATAGTCCATTTAGTTAATTTTAACTTTATCTAAAAGATGATTTTTTAATTAAAAAAAGTGTCTTAATCACATCTGACTAGTCGTTAAAATCTTGTAGAGTGTTTCTGAATAATAAGCAAATAATTAATAAACGTCACTTCCAAATAAAGAAAGGTG
>JANKOE010000008.1:42523084-42538866 GCA_026284465.1 Erythroxylum citrifolium | reverse complement strand
CAATGATTAGAGAGCTCACAGGGAGAAGGGTTGGTAGATATATATTACACTTATAATAAGTTAACTGGGTTAATTGAGTACCATATAAGTTAACTTATATAGGAAAGTAGACAAAGGGTCACTTTGGCCCTTAATGTTTTTACCAATTGACAAGTTTAACCTAAGATTTCAGAGTGAATAGATAAAACTTTAATATTTGGGAAATGTTTAAATATAACTTCAAAATAACGAAAAAGTTGACAGCTATATGATGTCATCAGTTTTAGTTAGTAATGACTTTATAGTTTTTTTTTGGAAAATCGATGACTTGACTTGATAGTTTTAAATATTAATTTATTGCTTCTACGGTTCCCACCATGCCACGTTTGCTCTTTAAAAAGATAAAAATATATTCATTTTAAATTCTTAATCGCGAACTAGAACTTGAGCTTTTTAGTTCACACTAAATCAAAGGGGTAAGTCAAAAGCATAGTTGTCCCTCCAGCAAATGAACTAGCTACAAGATCAAGTACAAGACCCCTTCCAATGGCAGGAAAAGTAAGGATGATCCATATCTAATATTGTTCCTACGCATGTCATGTAGGGCTTAATAAAGAACAATTCGAGCAACACTAGCTCCATTCCCTTTGTAAACAGAGGTCAAATCTTTTGTACCTTTTTCCCTGTGCCTGCATGTCCCAAGTAACATCTAACCATACAATAATTAAGAGAGAAAATTTAAATGGATGGGATGTTGTTGGAACAGAGGGCACAGGGCAAAAGGGTGCAAAATATTTGAAGCCCTATAAATAACATGAATGATATTAATATAGCAATGACAAATAAGGAAGAAAACTTTGCACAGAACAGGCATTGATTTCTAGATCCACTTATAGAAACCCATGATTCCTTTTGTCTTTGATATTTTACTGAAAGAGCCAAATAGCTAGATAGTCTTGAATTCAACTCTACTTATCTGAAAGAAAAAAAAAGTAAATCATTTCTTTTCATCCTTGTAATTTTCATGTCAAATCGGATAATATGGGATGTGTCATGTGTATAATACCATAGATAATCACTGATAAGAAACATAATCAGGCATCACCATTTCACCAGAACTGATACTGGAGTCCTTTTTAAATGAAATGGCAGGTAGTTCCAAAAACTCTTAATGGAAAAATCTTATCTCAACTTCTCTAATATGATGTTTAAATACCTATGTCATATTTTGTTTCTTAATAACAACCATCACAAAAGGAAACTAAACCATTTTCCAAGAAATCGAGAACAACTCGAAGGGCCATTATGAATCACTACAATACACAAAACCCATATCGCAAATCATAGTTGAATCTACCTGAAACAAAATCTTGAAGAGCTCAAGTGGAGCAACCATGGTCTTTGCAAAGCCTCCAGTGACACCCCCCAATAACCAACTCCTTAGCAAACAAAGACCCTCTATTATTGCAACATCCCACTACCATAAGGCAAATACCCGGATACCCGAAGGACATTCAAGTACATACCTTATGATAATGGTATGTTGGAGAAAAACATATCCGACTTACACTAGGCAATCCAATCTACACATGGCATCATCTAACAAACTCGAAATTCACTAATTTTAAAAACCATTCAGTCCATTCATTCATAAACTTACATTGTTTCCATCCAACGAATATTTACAAAAGCTTATACAAAATCTAGCAAAACTACAAAAATAATGCTAGAGCACTTTTGGTGTCAGCTGACAGACCTCTGAGCCATATCTCTATCCAAAAGATTCCTTAAGTCTTGACTAAGGAACTAGGTCTCCTGTCTCGTACCTGAAAAATCACATTGTAATTTTGATGAGTTTTGCAAACTCAATGAGTAAACCATCATTGATGAATTCACCGGATCATAACACATATCACAAAGTACACAAATATTCATTCTAACATACATTTATGATTGAAAACTCACACAATAAGGTATATCATTTAATCATTGTTAAACAGATCATATATAAACAAGTACATATGCATATGAGACTCACATTCGTTCTTATTGTTGTTACTGAATGCCTATCACATACTTCTACAAATGCTAGCCCATAGGCTCAGTCAGAATAGGATCACGGAGCATAGCTCTACGTGCACACACATATATCACGGAGCAAAGCTCTACGTGGAAGCGCTTCATGCTGGCAATTCAAGTCACAACGCCTTTATCTGAACATGCATTTTATGAAATGCATCAAACTGAATATGGCATGTATCACAATCACATATAATGGTCAACAAAACTCATAATCATCGGACCTAAGTTTGGCATTCAACTTTCGTTGAGAATTCACATAACATTCAGAATAACGTTCAGAATTTCATAGCAAATAAAGCCACAATCAAAGCACTTCCAACACATTCCCGAATATTGATCTCCTCGGACAATTGAAGTCTGGAATTCAAAAACAAATCACAAGCAGCATAATAATATTGGAAGCTTAAACAAATCAAATTAAATCAATCCTAGGAAATCATCTAGGTTGACTCACAGTACGCTCCAATAAGCTATTGCCTGGATGGTCCGGCAATGTCCGACTAGCGTCCAACAATCTCCTCTAAAATAGTCAAAACACATTCACAAATATCACATTTTTGCACAATTACACAAGTGGTTCTTTTATGCACAAAAATATAGAGAATGTAAGCACAATGCATGTTCAATGATAATTCCGGGGTACAATAATGCAATCCCTATAAAAAATCATTCAGAAATCAAAGCCCTCATTAATGCCATGAATACTTACAATGGGATTGAACCAAACAAAGTCAAACAATTTCATAACTTCATTGATTACTTCAGATTTTTCCTCTACTACAAACATAGGTCAACTTCCACACTAAATTAGATAAGGTAATTGACCAAATTAGACAAAACTTCCTTCTGTGAAGCTGTTCTCCCATTTCTTAACTTTCTAATGACACCAAAATCATCTAATTTGGATCAGTATGCCAAGAGATATCCTCAAAATATTTTAGACGGTTGACAAGTTCCAGCAAAATTCTTACCTCAACTTCCAACCAAAAATTGAAAACTTTAAAGACAGAATTAAATCTCCATTTCTTCATAAATGTTATATACCTATGTCTCTAGTTTATAGAAAATCAAAAATCACCTAATTTGGATAAGTATAGAGAAAGTTATGGTCAAAATACGAAAGTATGTCGGAGTTGTCAAGGAGGGGTGCTCGCCGCGACGTGGAGAAAAGATGAAGTCGCGACTTACAGCCCAAAAATTAGTTTTTCTCGGGATTTCTTGCAACGTTCACTGCGACGAGTTCAAGGGGGTCTTATACGTCACGACATACAAAATAAAAGTGCCGCGACGAGCTCAAGGGTGAGTCACACATCGCGACGTACAAAAGGGAATGAGTCGCGGCGAGAATAAAAATGAAGGCCGCAACGTCTGGTTACTGAAACTCGTCTTCTCTGATTTCTTTTCCAGATTTTTCACTTCTATACTCAAAATAATCTCTAAAACTTCACTCCAATTAACTCCTAATCCAGTTCAAATCATTTACATAAGATCAAATTCAAGATTCATTTAAAACATCAAAATCCGACCATCACACATGCAGCTTCACTTCTACTGATAGACAACGAACAAAACGCATGCACACCCATTTCAGCTTTCTCCAACCCGAACAGAGTATATACGCATCTTTCAATCTAGAGTTCATTGAACACCATATTAAACAATTCCTATTCTCAAATCAATCCTCTAATCTATTTAACACCGAAACTACCCATCTTACACCTCTCATGCACAACTTCATTTTCAATCACTCAAGCATCAACAGATTTAAATCAACACTCAATTATCCATGCATGTACCGTGGAAAACAGACCATATAGTCACCGCATTGCATGAAAACAACACTTACTTGGTTCAGCTCCAATTCCAACAATGAAGTTCACGGTGGATGAAGAAAACCAAGGATAACAGATTAAGCACTCTCTAAGTAATGGAATCCTTACTTTGGTGTAAGATTCAAAAGCCACTTCTTAACAGAATCAATTTAGTACTCTCGGTGAAGATGAAGAAGAACTCGAATGAAACATGCAATCTGCCGAACTTCCTTACCTAAACATGTGCCTACATGGGTTAATGTCAATTTGACACATGGCTCTATGCATGTGAGCCATTTGTCCTTCAAGTAACCTTCCACATGTCTCCAACATGTTCAAGCCATTTGTCACACAATAATTAGTCCACGTGTCACAATAGGATTGGTCCAAAAATAAATATTTTTCTAAAATTCACTAAAAATTCCAAAATGTCTTAAATAATACCAAAATCACCAAAACACATTTTAATCATATTTAACAATTCAATTGTACCCGAAAATGTCAAAGAATGCATGTACAATCATATAAATGTGCAAAAATGTGCATGTCACAATTAATTATGCATGATGTGCATTTCCCTAATTTCTCAGAAATTTCTCAAACTTCATAATTTTAGCCCTCAAATAGGTAACGGGATGTTACAATGCTTTTCCTTATGAGATCTTTTAAGAGAATAAAGATAGTTGAAGCCATGTTAGTGAATGTTATGATTGAATGTAGCGCGCCATTATCATAGATTATGTATTGGAATGTTGTCCCGGCGTCCCGGTATGTACCCTAGGGTAAGGAGGCAATACAACATGGTGCCTGAGAGAGGCCTATATTCTTTTCTTTGTGTTGAAATATTTTATAGGATTTCACAAAAGTTAATATATTTAAAAAGATGAAAGCACCTATGAAGACATGAGTTCACCAATTATGAGTAGATGGATATAGCTCATGAGAGTGTATTTTTAGGGTCTAAAAGTCCTTTCGATTAAGAGAGTATAACCAGTCTAGGTTAGTTAAATCATGAAGTCAAAAGTACTACTAAGAGAAGTACTAATCTAAATATAACTATTAAATCGCATGTTGTTTTGATCAATTGTCTTATCATTTATTTCCTTTAGTTTTATTTTGTGGTTTTTAATCGAAATTTAACTATTATCTAAGTTAGTTCCTTTAGTTTTATTTTGTAGTTTTTAATAAAAATAAATAAAATCATCTTTATATTTATTGTTTATAGACTGTTAATATCGAGGCTTTCTATCTATATCATTCCTTTATAGGATTTGTCCCCTACTTACCATTATATTGCTTACCAGTGATATATGAGCTTTCTTAGTTAATGAGTGATAGATTTATAATAGGAAAAAAATTTAGCAGCATTAGCATAAAAGTATAACTTAATATAACACTCACTATTCTTAATAATAAGAACAAAGTTGTGAAAGAATTTTGAATTGTTATCATCATAATTAGGCTACATTATGTCATATTATGGAATCATAAGCATTTAAAGGTTAAAAATTCCTGAACTTTCTACTTCTCCATATCTCTAAGTGGGTTATCATTTGGTTGAGCTTAAGTATTCTATCATTAAATATAATTTGATTATCAAGTAGTTATTAAATTTAAAGGGGGCTAGTTTAGTGCCTCTAGGAAAATACATAAAGACCTTAATAGAGCAATGATTAGAAATAAATTATTGATAAAATGCGCCTAAGACTTTATATGATTGCTAAATCAGGTTGTATTTACTATATCTTTATCCAATTTCATCCTTTAAAATATATTGCCTAATTGGTTATTATTCCATGTATAGTAACTACCCTTGTGTTTTAGAGTATTAATACCTGATGATAAGATGAAATTTCTCAAATATGAATTTCTTGGATCATGTTTTCTTAATAGGGCATCAATTTAACCAATAGGAGTTGTGGAGTTAAAATTATCAAACACAAGTTAAGGACAATCGAATGAAGCACTTTTATTGAATATATCTGCCCATAATTGCTTCTTGATTGAAATGTTGCTAGGGGAATAGATAAAAGTTACCAATAAGGAGGACTTTAATTCTAGAATAACTAACTTAAGACGAATGCTGTGATTAGATTGAGAAATAAAAGTAATTGTCACTCTAAAGTCATCTACCAAAATTCTTATTGCAGTAGTGTTGGATATTGTTCACAATAGGTCAATTTCTACAAACAAAAGCTTAACACTCATTCATTTCATTTTGTTTCCAATAAACCAATAACTAAAAATTTATAATTTATAAAAAATTTAAGTACTAAACTTTTTTGATGGAAAATTTGATCACCTCAAATTTTGAGCAATAATAAACATTACAAAGTAGTGGTGAGAGAAGAATTAGGAATCTCCTTTTTCTTTAGTTTCATATTAGATTTGTTTTTATGGATTTAGACATAAAGAAGTTGTTGGATATAATGCAAACAATAAGGAAATATGATCAAGATCATAACAAGTTACTTAGGAAGTACGAAGGTTCATTTTTATAACTTCTAGACTTGATTATTCAGGCAAGACGAGGACTAATTTTGCTAGGTTATGAAAATCAATTTGTGTGTTTGTTTAGATTTTTCTTAACTTCATTAGAGGTTAGTAGGTTTAATGATGTTCACTATATTACTTGACTTGTTGTCCATTAGTTCATCATAATGTCCACTCTTGAAAAGTCTACTATTGCCTTTTAGATAATCGTTACCTATTTTGTTTTTGATTTTCATTGGTCGCTTGTTAAGCAAGTTTTATATATAATGAAACCCCTCAATATATCGCCAGTATACAGATCGTGTCTTGTAGTATATAAGGTTTTTGTTCCCATAAGAATTATGCAAGAACAAATTTGAACCTAACTTTGTCTAAGGTAACACGAAATTGATTTTTATATAAAAATAAATAATAAAATTGAAACAAATAATAAAAATCAAATACGTATATTAGAAGTGAGCTGCCAATTAATTTAGGGCTTGATCAATGATGAAAGCTTATGACTTATTCTTTCTTTATTTTGTTTCCTTAACTATTATTGATTTAATTATGTTTTGATCCTAGATTTCCTATTGTATTGATTACTCTCTCTTAATAGCTAATCAATTAACCCTAATTGAATTCGAAAATTCTAGATTTACATCCTCTCAATTCATAAAACTTTCCCTAACATTTTCAATCAGATATGAAGTTATCTATTAGATAATTAATTTCTTACACAAGATCTCTCTTCAAATGATTGCTAATTAGATAATTGTAGGACTATTAAACTGCCAACTCTCATTGCACAATCTAATCTTATTACTTTTGACTCACTTCCCGATTTGTTGTTAAGTATAAGTATGCACAATTATCACAAACACCATAATATGTATTGAATCAATAATAATCAAGGTCACAAAATAAATTTAGAAAAATCCTAATATGAAATTTAGAAACTTATGAAGATGTTAAACATCTTGGAATTTAGATTACACATCAAGATTGATAAAATAACTAAAGGAAAAAAATAAAAACTCTATTTAGGTCTTGATCTAGAAAGTTGGAATTCTTGGACGTTCTTCTTGATCTCCCACGTTTGATCCACTTTGGTTTGTTGGTTGCTAAGTTTTTTGGTTTGTTTCAAGTTCTTAAATAGTGTATTAGGGTATTGGGGGTGTAACTATGTTTTCTCACTTTGATCGATTCAAAAAATGCCCCAAAACCTAAAACAAATGAAAAAATTTGTGCCTAGGAAGTGTCTATCATGTCACAAGAGTCATGATCATGACCCTAGAAAATTCTTCTTTTCCATAATTGTGACCCTACCCATGTAACCCCATGCATGTTCGTCATATTTGTTCTTCATTTATCTAATTTTCATCACTAATAAACACATCAAACACCTAAAGAAAAATAAAATTAAGATTGAAATCATGCTCTAAACCACACAAAAATTTAGAATATAAACAATCACTCACCCTATACATATGATAATCACCTAATAAACTCCTAAAAACACATTAAAACAACTATCAAAATCTAGTATAAACTATACCTATCAACTCCCCCACACTTAAACTTTTACTTGTCCTCAAGCAAAAACAAAAACATAAACTCAAATAAACAAAACATAAACATATAAGAATACATTCATGCAACAAGCAATAATGAGACAATGGAATTAAACTTTATGGAACAAACATCAATTATTCAAATTGTGCCAACATATTAACCTATATCTGTCATGGTTAAGCACTTTGAATTGAAAATACATATTAATTAACATATTAACATCCTATTCATTCACCTATAACACTTGTACACATACATTTGTAATTAGTAATCAATAAAAAATGCAGCTATCACTAAGTATCCCTTCATGAAAATTGTTACGATTTTTAAAGATTAGTAGGTTTTATTTTTTGAAACACCAATTTTGTTTTTATTTTTTATTTTCTTGAACATTAACCTAGTCTTTTGATGCAAAAGAAAACACCTTGTCATGAATGTCCCTTGGTTACTCAACTAGGACACCATTTTTATTATTTAGCTTATTGGAATGTCATTCTAGCCTATTGATGCGAAGACAAATATTTTTTCATGAATACCCCCCGGTTATTCAGCTATATCACATTCTTATCTAGCTATTAACTATATTCTTAACCTAATTTTTTTTAAAAAAGGACCACTGGAATAATAATTTATTTAACACACATTTTAAATCACAATCGTAGATTACCTCATTTCTTTTAGTTAATCATCCTCAAGAGAGGTTACTAATGATGCTAACTCATAAAATTGACTTATAATTATAAATGTAAACAACAAATTTCCTAAAGTTAATAAAATGAATGTCATATCCTAATTACCATGTATATTCAACCACAGATACTTAAACCATAAAATTCACAAGTCAATATGCCTTTCAAATTAAATGACCATGTTCAAAGTTAAAATAATTCCATAAAATTATTGCCTTTGACAAATTCACACAATTCACACATATGCAACATAAGTTCACATAATGTCAACCTAATAAAAAACTACCACAATATGATATGCAAAACTCACACTCATGACTTGCTAATGCACAATCCTCCCCACACTTAGATAACTTATGGTCCTCAATTTAGGAAAATAAACAAAACCACTTATGAAAAGAAATAACAAAGACAAAAGGTTAAGAACACAAAACCACTTATGAAGATCAAGGTGGTGATGGTGTTGGTGAAATAATTTGAACACCTTGAGCTACGAAGTAATTATAAATCTTCTTGATATCGCGTTGCTATCATTGTTGTTCTTGTGCCGTCTACTTCAGAAGTTTTTTGTTATCAGAGACCAAATTGAAGACCTGTTCTCATCCTTTCGCTTTATCATCTTTTATTCTTCACCTGTTAAGACCTCAAGTTACTGTTGTGCTAGTGCAGAGCTCGAATTAACTTGTCCTATCTTATGTTTAACATAAGTTTTGGAACTAATATTTTGGAGTTCCATTTGATGGACCCCCAAGCTCTCGACTCACCTTAAGTGAGTGATTTAAAAACTCAGGAAAAACAATGGTTAGTCCTTTAAAATCAATACCATAGTAAACAATAAGTGCAGTGCCAATATACCCCATACCAAGTTGACTATTTTTTTTAAGATAGCTATAAATTGAAAAATATGGGTGATTGTGCAAACTTTTACATTATTATCCATGTAACAAAAATGAATAATTCTTTAACAAAGCATTTGTTACTTTCTGATTTATTGAAAAATAGTCTGGCATATGAACTTATGTAGTAACAGATGCTGAAGAGTAAGAATGACATTATTATGAGCATTTCAAAGTTCAAAGTTATACAACCTTATTAAATGCTTCCAATACCTCTTAGCATTAAGTCATCATGGTTTTCATTTATGTTTGACTGAGGAAATATGCCAATTTCGGCCAAACATCATAATTCAAATGATATGGTTAACCCCTCAATTGAAACCAAAATTTAGTCAATCCCATATTGCAAATTGTAAGGTAGTATAAGTGATTGACTAATTTCATGAGTTAGTTAATATTGTAATAATAATAAGTGCACAACGTAGCTGTAGCTAGTATTGGAAAGTACGGGTCGATTCCATGAACACAACGATTACTAGTAATTACCCTTTTCCTATTATTTAGCCTACGGATTAATTTTGGATTTAATAATGGAAAATAAAACTAAAACATGTAAAATAAAATAGGTAGCAATTAAAAACATAGAAATAAGGTAGCACTTAGAAATTTATTGTTGTCAGAAATTAATACCTAGGCTTCAAATCTGCCTGAAACCCTATTATGGAGATTCGTATAGTATGCTAATAGCTGACCTTAAGTCTACTAATAACTAATCCTAAGGTTTTTAACCAAATTACTTTAGTTAAAGTTTATAAGATTGCTTTACCTATTTGTGAATTTCTCTATTAGGTTTTACCCTAATCTTAAAGATTTATGTCATCCTATCTCTAGGGATGCAATAAAATCCTTTTAGTTATAGTAGATTTATTCATCAATAAGATTTCTCAATCTCTATGTATGAAATCAGAATATTAACATATATTAAACATGTAATGGAATCATAATATATAAATCAGCCGAATTGCATTAATAAAAGAATCAAAACATATTAAAGTATCGACATAATGTTCATTTAACCTAAACACTAAAAAGACGTTTAGTTACACATTATCAAATACGAAATCAAGCATAAATAAAAAGAACAATGAATTAAAAATAATAGGATCATAATTCCAAATCTCCCTGGTTTTCATCTATCAAGTATTCTTGAGAAGTGGAGGTTTGATCTTGTATTCCGATGGATCTTTCAATGATTTCTTCATGTTTTCCACTTCTCTAAACCAAAATCTCTTCTTAAGAATGATCTCCACGTCTGGAATCACCTCCTTAAGTCTGTTCCCTCTTCAAGTCTCCGTTCACGTCATTTTATAACAAAATTTAGGCTCTAGGGGATGCATGGGTTGACGCACCACTGTGCATCAGATTGTGCACAACCAAAATCTCTAAAAAAACACTAATCTACATGGCTTGGGAGAAGTGCATGGTGTGCATCCCTTCTGTGCATTGAATCTTTATTTTATGCCATGTTTTTGTCTGAATTCTTCTCTTTTAAGTCCATGAAGGCAATTATAATTTGTATACACACTTGGAGAAAATTAAGTACCAAATATACAACAAAAGTGTAAAATATCAAGCAAAATACATCAAATATGGGTGTAAAAATATAGTCAAATATGCATTTATCGATAAATTTCAAATGTTAATTTCTTATATATAATATAATCAAAATTAATAAAATTTTCCCATTGAAGTTTATAACTCAAAGTCTCAACCTTGTCTTTCAACCCTAGATTGTCTAAAATGTCCAAATTAAAGTATCTAAGGACACTGACAATGCAACATCTCACTACTATAAGGCAAATACCCGGATACCCGAAGGACATTCAAGTACGTACCTTATAATAATGGTATGTTGGAGCAAAAACAAATCCCACTTATACAAGGCAATCCAACTTACACATGGCATCATCTAACATACTCAAAAGTCACTAAATTTTAAAAACCATTCATTCCATTCATTCATAAAGCTTACACTGTTTTCACCAAACAAATATTTACAAAACCTTATACAAAGTCTAACAAAACTACAAAAATAATGCTAGAGCACGTTTGGTGTCAGTTGACAGACCTCTGAGCCATATCTCTATCCAAAAGATTCCTTAAGTCCTGACTAAGGAAGTAGGTCTCCTGTCTCGTACCTGAAAAGCTACATTTATGAGTTTTGCAAACTTAATGAGTGAACCATCATTGATGAATTCACCGGATCATATACACACATAACATATTACACAAATATTCATTCTAACATACATTTATAATTCAAAAACTCACACAATAGGGTATAACATTTAATCATTGCAAAACAGATCATATATAAACAAATACATATGCATATGAGACTCACATTCGTTCTTATTGTTGTCATTGAATGCCTATCACATACTTATACAAATACTGGCCCATAGGGCTCAGTCAAAACAGATCATGGAGCATAGTTCTACATGCACACACATATATCACGGAGCAAAGTTGTACGTGGAAACGCTTCATACTGGCAACTCAAGTCACAACGCCTTTATCTAAGCATGCATTTTATGAAATGCATCAAAACTGAATATGGCGTATATGGCAATCACATATGATGCTTAATCAGAACTCATAATCATCGGACCTAAGTCCGACATTCAACTTTTGTTGAGAATTCACATAACATTCAGAATTTCATAGCAATTAAAGCCACAATCAAAGCACTTCCAATACATTTCCGAATATTGATCTCCTCGGACAATTTAAAGTCCGGAATTCATAAACAATTCGCAAACAGTTTAATAATGTTGGAAGTTTAAACAAATAAAATCAAATCAATCCTAGGAAATCATCTAGGTTGACTCACAGTATCCTCCAATAAGTTGTTTCCTGGATAGTCTGGCAATGTCCGACTGGCGTCCGATGTTCTCCTCTAAAATATACAAAACACATTCACAAATATCACATTTGTGCACAAATGTACAAGTGTTCTTTTATGCATATCAATGTATAGAAAGTATACACAATGCATGTTCAATGACAATTTCGGGGTACTCTATTGCGATCCTTATCAACAAATCATTCAGATATCAAAGCCCTCATTAATACCATGTAAATTTACAATTAGATGCAACAAAACAATGTCAAACAATTTTCATAACTTCATTGACCACTTCAGATTTTTCCTCTAATACACATATGGTTCAACTTTTCATACTAAATATGATAAGGTAATGACATAATTAGATAAAACCTCCTTCTGTAAAGTTGTTCTCCAATGTCTTAATTTTCTAATGACACTAAAATCATTCAATTTGGTTTAGTATACGAAAAGATATACTCAAAATAGTTTAGACTATTCTTAAGCTTCAGCAGAATTCTTTTCCTCAACTTCCAACTAAAATTTGAAAATCTTAGAGACCGAATTAAAACTCCATTTCTTTATAAAAGTTGTATCTCTATGTCTATAGTTTACGCCAAATTAAAAATCACCCCATTTGGATAACTACAAAGAAAGTTATTGTCAAAATACTAAAGTGTGTTCGAGCTGTAAAGGGAGAGACTTCGCCGCGGTGAGAACAAAAAAGATGGCCGCAACGAGAACAAAGAGATGGTCGCGGCGAACACTCTAGAAACCAGATTTTCTCGGGAATTTTTGCAAAGGAGTTTGCCGCTGCGAACTAAAAAGATTTAGCCGTGGCGAACGTTTACAGAAGACTCGTCTTCCCCACTTTCCAGATTTGTTTCACTTTCTCACTCTACCATTATGCACTTCTATACCCAAAACAATCTCTAAAACTTCACTTCATTTAACTCTTAATTCAATTCAAATCATTCACATAAGATCAAAATTCAAGATTCACACTTAAACATCTAAATTCATTTCTACTGATACTCAACAAATACATGCAGACAACGACCCATTTTTGGTTTTCTCTAAACCATGACAGAGTATATATGCATTCATAAATTTTCCAGCACTCATCCGTAACTCATTTCAAACTAAAACAAAACTTATTTCATACTTTTCTGGACACGTTTCTATTTCACAGATCCATCATCTAATTCATTCATCGCCGAAACTTTGCTTCTCTAACTTAATATGCATGCATTCTTTTCCACAGTAAAACATCATTTACAACAACCAAAACCCAACTTAAACATAACTTACTTGATTCAGCTATGAATTCCAGCAAGGAGAACAGATCAAAAACACCAAGTCTCACAATTGATATTCGGATGCTAAGTGTTTCTTCACCGAGAAGGACACCCACAATGCATCAATCCTAACCCCAAACATCATACTCGTGTACACTTTGCATATCATACATGTGTCCTAACACTTTCAAGCCATTTGTCACACCTAATTAACCATTTGTCATCTGCCTATTACTGCCATTTGTCCCAATTATAGGTTGCCACGCGTCACACCATAATTGGCCAATAAATCAATATTTTTTCTAAATTTTACCAAAAATACCAAAATATCCTAAATAATACCAAAATTGTCAAAACACATTTTAATCATATTTAACAACGCAATTGTATCCGGAAATGTCAAATAATGTATGTACAATCATATGAATGTGCAAAAATGTGTATGTCACAATTAATTTATGCATGATGTACATTTTCCTAATTTCTCAGAAATTTCTCAAAATTTACAATTCTAGCCCTAACATGGGTAACGAGATGTTACAATAAGGATGGCAATTCAATGAAATATGTTTAACTAGGTACAGGCTGAGATCAAACCAAAGGACCGGATCTCTAATGAATTCGTCATTTTCAAATGTTTTCATTAGTTTAGTTTTACTCTATTTTGTTATTAATCCAAACCAAGAAAACTTAGACACTAATTATTTTCATTTCAAAAGCTTTACACACACTCTCTGTGGGATTAACTTAGACTCACTACTGCTATAGTTATAGTCTAGTTTATTTTGTGTAGTGTTATGACACGCTACGTCATACATCAAAGTTTTCTATTAAGGGTCATGTGCTTGGTAAATTCCAACAGAGTCATATAATTTTTTATCATCTCCCTCTAGTTCTTCTTAAACCTTCGTTTTTTTCCCTCTTATAATCTCTAAGTACAATCTTATAGCATCTTCTTACTAATTCGTCATGATGTCTCCTCTTAATATGTTCGAACCACCTAAGTCTTATCTTTCTTAATTTTTTTTACAATATTAGAACTTATCTCTTTTAGTCAAGTTGCTCATCCAACGGAGCATCCTCATCTCCGTCACCATGAATTTATGACTATACACCTGTTTGATGGGTCAACACTCCACTCTATAGAGTATAGTCAACCTAATTGCTAAACGATTAAATTTACTTTTGAACTTGAGCGGTATGTTCTTGTCACATAAAACACCTTATGCATTTCTCCATTTAACGCACCTCGATATAATACGGTGAACTATGTCTTTATCGATCTCTTAATTGCTTTTGATGATAGACCTTAGATACTTAAAACACCATTTATGTGGTATAACTTCTGAACCAATCTTTACTTCTAGATTGCAAGCCACCTTATGGTCCGAAAAGTTACACTTTACGTACTTAGCCTTAGTCCTGCTCAATTTAAAGTCCTTCGACTCTAATGTATCCCTTCAAAGTTCTAGCTTGATATTGATACCTTCTTTTATCTCATCCGCTAAAACAATATTATCAACAAACAATATACACTAAGGCATATCCCCTTAGATATCCTTGGTGAGCTCATATATCACTATTGCAAACAAAAAGAGGCTTGATGAAGAGCTTTGGTGTAGTCTAAAGTTGCAATGAACTGAATAAATGATGATCATGGTCATACTAATTACGACAACAAAAGATGGTAATAACATTCAAATACATATGACTTCAACAATGGTTTAACCTTCATATTCTTTAGTGTTGATCTAGCACATCTATTTTCTAATTGTTCACATTTAGAAAGTAATTTTATAGTTGTCACACTCTATAACTAAATATTGTTAATAAGTGTTTATTTTATTTTTATTAAGGATGATAATGCATAAATTTGAGTTTAAATTCTTATGAATATTTTTGGGGTTTGACTCAAATCCAAATTGAATATATTCTTTTAGTATAGAATGATTCGAGTTAAGTCAAATCAAATTAGGTTGGATTGAACATTTATGTTTTTTGCAAAACTAAATTTGTTGTTATGCCTTTTAAGTTGAATTTGCAGCCGTCATGCTTTCCCCTCATGCTCTCCGTCGACATAAAGAGGCTTTGAGGCGACGTTTTAATTTACACTTTACCCTGGACTTGGGTAAATACTTGGGTGTCCCTCTTAT
>JANKOE010000008.1:42500741-42511665 GCA_026284465.1 Erythroxylum citrifolium | reverse complement strand
CCTCTCATAGCAACTATTAATCGTGGGTTAAATATTAACCCGAGTTTTCCCTTAGATTGTGTTTAATCAAGATACGACCGTTAATTAAACCTAACCACCTAATCACCTAGGATACGATCTCTAGATTTAATTAAGCAGTAGCATTACGAATTAGAAAAATCGATTAATCAAGGCAACAACTACATAAGATGCGTCATTTAACCTAGGTCATGTTATCCCTAATGATTACGAATCATTAGTCGCTATAAGTGAATTTCAACATAACAATTACAGATTATATCGAAATTCTAGCAATGGGTTTGAAATTAACAATTCAATGAACACATTAAAATTATCAATTAATAATACCCAATAGGTTCATATAAAAATAACCGAACAATAACAAAAGTCCGATTATCCATACACAATACCCAAATCAGTTAAAAAAGGATAACACAATCAATTCCTAATGAGAGAAAGAAAAAACAAAATAATTAAAATAATACTTAACCCGGGTCGTCTGCGTCGGGAAATTTAGCTCTTCATAGGTCCTTCCCGATAAAATGCTTCAACCCCATCTTAATCCCTAACCAAAAACCCTTTGTTTAACTATCAATTTGTTTCAGCCCAATCTTCCCATTCTACTTTAGCGTTACTGTGCTTATTCATTAGACAAATAAACCTTACCAATCCTTCCTCGCAAGCTGCGTGTGTATTGCGTCTACAGTTTCATGCCTGTAGCTTCCTGGGCCAGCTCCTTACTCTGCTTCGTCTGCAGTGCTTCTATTTCTACTGTTTAAGTGATGTTGCTGGCCACGTCCCTTATATCGCCTCTGCTCCAGCGCCGCTACTGTTCGTGACTCTCACTGTAGCACGACAAGACGAATTAAGTTTGCAACTTTTTAAAACCTGATGTTCCTCCCTTATGCGTGGCTCTTGTGCATTACTTTTGTTCAGCTGTAGCGTGCGACTGGCTTCTCCAACGCCAGCGCTACAGTGCCGCCAGCTCCTCAGGTGTCTGCTTCAACGCTGCTCTTTATTCCCTTGTTTCGTTTTTTCCCCTTGTGTTGTAGCCTGTTTGCCGATTTTTATTGGACCACTTAATTGCCGCAACCCAAGCCCACTGCTCCTTTCTTGCTGCCTCATACGTGAGTTGTTCCTTGTTTATGACACAGCTGTTCGTCCCCTGTTTGACACTGTGCACGTTTTGTCTCTTCAGCTGGCTGTAGCGTCCTTGTTCGAACAAACAAATTTGCTCTCCTTTTGTGCCGCGTGTCTCCTGCTCATTTGATTTATTTTCGATCACTGCTGATTTAATTTTTTCTAATTCCTTCCCTTGTGCGATGTCGCCTGCTGTTGCCACCTGTTGTTGTCTCTTTAATTAATTGCTCTCTAATTCATTTGTTGCATCTGTTACGTTGGGCCTTCCCACTCTTGCGTGCCCTTGGTGACGCCCCTCTCACAACTGTCTTGTGTGATTTTCTTGCATGAGTTTCCCCTTGGCGTGTTGATGTTGCATCCGTCCACTACTCATTTAATTCCCTTAATTAATTTGTTCCTCCGTATGCGCATCACAACCCTCTTAAGCCTATTGTTCTATTCTTCAAAACGACGCTGCTTGCTTCCTTGTGTTGTCTTCCAAAACGACGCTGCTTCCTTGTTCTCATTTAATTTGTCTTGCTCCAGTTTTCTTGTCTTTTAATTTTCTTCTTCTTCCATAACGACAAGCAAAAATAAATATCCAAAAAATGACCCATATGTGGTGCTTTTAATTCACTTTAGTTTCTTTTCTTTCAAATTATACCTAAAATCAAATATGAATTAAAGTAAGTATCTTAAGTATTTTTGTATCATTAATCGCTAAGAGAAAATAATTAAAAATATCAACAATTAAGCACATATCAATGACATCAAACTTTATCAAATCAGTTTCGCCGCATACAACAATCATTCAAATTTTGCTAACATACTAACCTATATCTGTCATTTACTTCTTATTCTTTTCTAGTCTCTTTTTACAAGTCGATCCATCTTTTGATTTTGAAAAAAATCTCTTTATCACTAAACTCTTTCTTCTACACATTCATCTCCCCTGCACAGTCCGCATAGTGGAGAATAACTAATAGTTAGGATTCATTAAAAAAATAGAGAATCCGCTCATGGAAAAAGATTTTCCGCATCATGCACTAATATATTTTTAACATCTAATTAGATTGGAAAATCATTCAAATTCAAATTAAGAACGGAAGCTCGTAGCTTGTTTGTTTCCCTATAATTAAAGCTGCAGGGCTTTACCCATTTATTCCACTGGACCCAAGCTTAAATTTATTTTGTTAATGTTACGCACCAAGAATTCAACCAAGGTTGGGGGCCGATCCGCTAAGAATGAAATATTATCATAAATTGCGATTGATACGACATGTTTTTTTTTCATTCATTCCTTTCAAGATCAGTCGTGGTCGTACAAACTATACCGATGGTATGGACGAATCCCTTTCTTCATCAAAATGCGTAAAAGTTGTTAGTCGAACTTAAAATTCAAGATGCGTAAGAGAGGCATCTTGAATTTTGATTTGCATATCAATTTGAAGTCAAATTGGATATAATTTTAATTTTTTAGTTAAGTTTAATATCTTATGTTTATTTATTTTAAAATAATCAAACTTAGCTAGCTAAACAGTAAAAATTGAAAAAATGTCGGCAAATGCACCTGAAAATGCAAGGTCCCATATGCCTTCTACAAAATTATATTTATTATTTGTTATTCACTTTTTTTTTATTAGAGACGTGATTATTAAATTAGAAGTACTTCTTGTTAGTTATTTTAAGAATAGCTCTGAATTCATTCTTACATGGAATAAAAAAGTTTGTTTACTACAAAAGTTTGTAGCAATCACATGGGACCTAGTATTTTGAGGTACATATATATAGTTTTGCTGTTAATTCGTTGTCTTTGTCTTGTAATGATTCCAACGGTGGGAAACAACCCAAAGCAATAGGACTTGTGATATATATATATATATATATGTATATATATTATATGGACAGTATGTTCTTGAAATTGGATTTTTATAGTAGAATACAATAATTTAAAGACATAAGTTTAGGTAGATGCTACTTCCATGTCAATATCTTCCATTTGCTAACTCCTGATGTGTGCTAGCCAGTAGACTCAGGCCTCTAGCTCTAAGGTCAGGAAGTGCATGCTTGGAGGATGTGGTAGGGGTTTAGCTCACAGAGAATTTGTAGCGGACGAGAGTAATTGATTCAGTTGTACTGAAAGAGAATAGACGAACTTGAGTAGATGTAATGCAAATGCAACATTTTTGAGAAGCTATTGAAATGTCAGTGCCTGCAAACAAATGGTTTGTGAATTTAGAGTATATTGTTGAAGAAAACGTCTCGTACCAAACTTCATCATTCATTTCCTTTGCTTGGACCCTACTCTGTCCTGTAATCACATGGCTTTGCCGGCTGTGCCTAACATCAGTTGCTTGCTGCTTTCATTTTATGACAAACAATACGGATTAGTACAAGGAAAACGAAGGTGTTGTATCAATCTCTGTCAATCAGATTAATTGAAATGGGTAGCGTATGTCTTGGCACGAAATGCTTGGAATGGCATTTCTGCTCTTTAAACTATTGCCACATTTTCAGCCGTTGATTATATATTTTTTGAAATATAAAATAGTATTAAAAGAAATCGTTAAGACAATTATGCTTTACTAATCATCTTTTTATTATCCAATCTAATAACAAGTGATCGATTTAAAAAAGATTAACAAAACTAAAATATAAAATAAAAATCAAGGAAATAATAATAATAATAATTAAAAAAACAACTAGTAAATAATTTAGATCCAAATAAAGAATCCCCTTTAAACCTTTCTATTCTTGAATTTATCATGATTTAATAATTAATATTAGTTTCTTGGACTTACAATTATATTCTTTCTCAAGATATATGACCCTTATCTTTAAGTTGATCGAAAGAAATTTCTTTGTAATCAAAATTCCTAAGAATGTGTTAATTCATTCTATGAACTTGATAGATTTGACTATAATCCAAAAAATTTAAATGGTTTTAACTCCAAAATTTCATGCAACTCTTATTATTCATGTTTTGATCTAATCATAAATATGATTTTTCAATCCTTATATACGAAATCTAATGTTGAATCTTCTACATTTGTTTCTTTAATTCAATATAATAAGTAAATATGATTAATTCTCAAAGTAACTAGAATCTTTCGTTAAATCAAAAAATGAATCTAAAATAACATGTTCTAGGATTCATCTCATCAAGATTTAGTCCCAATTAGTTCATTATTCAAACAAAGAAAACCGAAGAAAGAACAGAAGAAATAAAAAATCATTCTTTTGGATACTTAAATCCATGATGTTCTTGATGAATCTTATTGGACTTCTTGCTTTTCTCTAAGGTTGCTTCCTTCTTGACTCTTCCCTGATTATCTTTTCATCCCTCGATAGTCCTTGGATCCAAAGTTGCACCCTTTTTGTTCTTCCTTTGGATTGGTCTTAGTCTTCCTAAATGAGTCTCCTCTTTGATTTCCCATGTCTCTCTCATTTTTATCTCAAGAAAACCCTAAAATTTTAAACATGGAGCCAACAAGGGAACGCAGTGAAGGATGTACTAACCAATATGGGGGCAAAACGACACCATATTTTTGACTAATGATAGTGGTGATGTTTTCATAAATTAGGATCTTTGGGAACTATAAAGAATAAGGAACCAACACAAACCCATGTTGGTCCCTTATTCTTCATTGTTAACAAATATCATAATTTACATAAACATCATTGCTAACATTAGTTAGAAATATGGTACCGTATTGCCCCCATGTTGGCTTTGTACATCCTGTGTTGCGTATTCCAAGGGTTGTCCTAATGAATATGAATTTGAAATCCATAAGCATAAGATCATGTTTGGGCTATGTTTTAAAGCATATGTCCCTCTTTAAGTTATGTTGCTTATATGACAAATTTCTTGAGAAGTAGAATACACTAGGGTTGTACATGGGAGGAACATGGTGTTATTTTTGGGCCATGTTCCTTCATATGTCAAGTTATCGAAGAAGTTAAATGCCCCAATATCATATAGATGGTTACACACGGTACTACATTAGTGTTGTGTTGGGGAACATAGTGTGCCATATTCAACCCTTGACCTTTTAAAATCACTTTTAAAACTTCTCTAACTTGGCTCCAGCCAAAATTCATTCCTTGTCAATGTTATGAATACTGTAAATGAATTTAGGTATCGAATTTAGTAGTGTATCAGTATCAGACAATATTGAGTATCGTTTTGGGTAATTTTTAAATTTATAAAATAGTACCTGATTTTTTTTAATTGCAAAATAATCCCTCAACATATTGTACTATATAATAATAATAGAAATTTTAAATAATAATAAGCTATTTATTTCTATTAATATTACTTTTCACATACTTCATATATAAATAATATCCATAATTAATATAAAAAAAAGATTATTTAGTCATCATACAAATATAAAATTAAAGACAAAAGAAACACTTAAAATGTTACAATTTCATCATAAAATAAATAATAATTACATCAAATAAATAAAATAATAAAATCCATGACTATCTAAGTATTACAATTTACAATAAGAGTTTGTGTCGAGAAAATAACCAACTAGAAGTGAAACTTGAAACAAAACATCTACACTTATATTTATATTGCATATATAAAATTTAATATATACCTAAAATAAAAGTAAAATTAAAAGAAGAGGAGAAATGAAAACTTGGAGCTTCATTTAATTGAATATCCGCTCAAATTGCATTGACCTTAATTCTCATTTGGTAAGAAATCCTCACCAAAGAGAGGATTTTCATCATCACCATCATTCAAATTCATTGTACCAAATGACATATCAATAATTTTTCATCCAAGATTATCTTCCAAGTTACTCTCATATATTAAATCCGGTTCCTCAGAAACCTAATCCATCAAAAGATCAATATGATCAAGGAAAATTGGATCTATATAACTACTTGTTCTATTAAGAGTCCTAATAAACAAATAACATTAAATTATTAAGAAATTACAAGAAAATATATCTAACTTAATAATGTTAATAACATAACTTTCTTGAAGCTTTAATTTGTATCTAACAAACATCAAGGTGTTCAATCTTTTATGTTCCAATCTATTCCTTTTCTAGGAATGGATAAATTCAAATATGCTTCAATTCCTTTCACACCATTTTGCACTCATACATAGATTTAAAATTTGGATAGCAAACTTTTGCAATTCTGGAAAACCACTTCAGAATTGGTCCAACCAAACAATTGTAAGATAACAAAAGTAACATTAGAAACAAAATAAAGTAATGATTAATTTTTAATAAAAGTGAAAAATATATATATACCTAAGTTAAGTTTGTCTCTTTGACAAATAGAAATAGGCATCCCTAAATCACCAAAACCATCCTTATAAATCTCCACTGTGAGCTTAAGAGATCTTATATCATCTTTTGAGCAATAATAGTTATAATAGTTAATAATATTCCCCTATTAACTTTAGCTTTTTTTTTAGAAACTTGGTTTGAAATAGACACTAGGATTCAAAAATGCCCCATTTGCAAACAACGGAGAGTAAAGTAGCCTCTTCCATCTCTTATTGATAACTACAAGATAAGGTGTGTACAAAAGGCCTAATTTTCATATTAGCATCATAAAATAACCTATTATTGCTTTCTCATCATTATCATCTAGACGAAGTACCCTCATTAAAGACTCACAACTCAAATGAAAAATTGACATTGGGACCAACATTTGTTATCTTCAAGTATAATTCTAGAAACCTTGAATCTAGTGTTAAACCTAATATGTTGAGATGCAACCCGCTTATTACTTTTAAACATTTGCCTTAATTTCTTATTCATCATAATAATATACTAAAGTGATAAGAAATTAGTTGCAAATCTATATAGCAGGACAGCACAAATTTCTACCATTTTTGAAATCCTTTCTTGTTAAATTTAGGACCCATGCATGATTTTAGATGAACTTGGTCACTTTTTTACTTTCTGTAGAGTCTCATCAATAGTAGGAAAATATGTATCATCTCTTATGTTTGCCAACATTAGGTCAATGCAATGTGCAACAACACAAAGAGTCCATAAAAATGAATTATACTTTCTTTATAATCTTCTTCCAACTGCTTTGTAAGTAGAATCATTATTAGCAATGAATTGAACAACATTTTTTGGCCTAAATTCGTTCAAAACTTCATCAAATATTTGAAATAGAGTAAGAACATTTCCTAATAAGGCCAGGTACATCAATAGACTTCAAAAATATTGTCCACTTTCTATAATAAACTAAAAATTAATAATAGGTTCCTTTCTTCTATTTTTAAAACTATCACACATGATTAAATACCAAAAAGCAATCTAAGTCATTATTCTTTCGTCCAAATAACTTTTTATTTCATAAATAGAGCTACTTAGAAGTTTACCTCTGTAGTTATCTATTGAAGGAGCTTTGTATCCTAGACCATAAAAGGCAATAACATCTACCATAGGCTTATAATAATTAGGTTGGATACTATTGAATGCTATACCTGAATCATACCACCATTCAGCTATTGTCATATCTAAATTATGAGCCATTTCTTTAAATTGTAGATCATTAAGGATTGAAGGATAAGCTCGAGGAATTGTTTGTGGTGCAAAACAATTACACTTATATCTTCTTCTTTTCCTAACATCCGATGCAGCACCACCTTCAACATCCCTATTATCATCCTGATAGCCAAAGAAAGAACTTTGATTACTAATTTCATAATTCAATCTTTGCCTTATATCTTTCTCATATTGATACTCTTTAAGCAAAGCCTTTATTTGTCATTTCCTATCATAACTCACTTTTTTACAAGGCTTTACATCATTTTTGACCCTAACTAAATGCTTCTTTAATCTAATGATTCTTCCACCTTTCAAATGGTTATTATAATACAAACAAATGGTATAATTCTTCATTATAGTAACCAATCTAGCATGAACTCAAGCTGGATCATTGAATCTTCCTAAAGTGGCTGAATTATTAGGAGTACTTGAACTTTCTTCCATTTATTTGTAAAAATAAATAAATAAATATATCAAAATTAACTTAAGAACTTCATATAAAAATAAATTTGTGTACAAATATGAAAAAATAGATTAATAATAGTTTCTAATAACTCATGTTTCTTTCTAGACTTGAACATCAAATATATACATTGATTGTTGCACTTTCATAACTATAACTTATTTTGTGTGATTACATAATTCAAAGATAAGATCACAACTATAAACTATTTTTTGTAATTATATAATTCAAAAATAAACTCACAATTATAACCTATTTTATATGATTATATAATTCAATCATAAACTCACAAGTCACAACTATAACTCATTTTATGTTATTACATAATTCAAGCTTAAACTCACAAATATAATTCAATTTTTGTAATCATATAATTCAACCATAAAATTACAAATATAACTCATTTTATGTAATTAATATTTTAAACATAAACTTATAGTTGTAACCTATTTTGTATAATTATCTGATTTAATCATAAACTCTTAACTATAATTTATTTTGTTGATTAAATAATCCACTCATAGACATAAACTCACAATTATAACTCAATTTGTGTAATTACTAATCATATAATTCAACCATAAATTAACTAATCCATTTTAACGAGACTGAAAATGAAATATAACATTCATGACATGTTATAATCTAAAAATGTGTCTTTTTCTAATAACATTGAACATGATTTATGCATAAGAATAAGATATTGAAGAAAGAGATGAATTTCATTAAAGATTCATTGTCTAAGTTTAATTTAAAAAATGAAAAACTAAAATGTCTTATTAAAGCCTAAAAAGGTCCATTTGGCAGGTATGACATTGGTTACACTTACGACAGTGCATAAACCAATGCCAAGATAATTTTTGTGAAGTACAAGCGTATGCATCATGATAAGCCTACACCTACAACATTAAATGAGCATATTGTATAAAATTATAAACATGAAAACTTCATTGCTCATCCATCATTCTTTAAGTGCTAAGTAAAAGAGAAATTTCATGAATTTATATATGGTTCACATTATAGACATAGAAAGCATAACGTTAAACACAAATATAAGCACAATTTTCATATAAGTACATAAAAAGAGGCATGTAAGAAACACATTTATATAGACCTCAATGATAATATAGGGTAAAAAGCTTTAAATCTTTTTGTATGAGGTAATTTTGGATATATAAATAGATATTGATTTTTGAAATGCTTTTTGTTAAGTAGACACAAGAAAGTATAGGTAGAAAAAGGTTTTGTAGCTAATCTTCAAGGACCCTAGTTATTGTAGTTACTTGGAGCTTATTACTTTTTTTTTGTTGTCATGTAAAGTGGTCTAAAATTAATATCAACATTTAGTATCACTTCTATTTTGTATCATTGATAGGTGTATATTATAGACCGTTTTTCTAGAGGTTTAATTGTGTTTTCAAGTGTTTTCTTAGATGATAATCATGTGTTTATTACTTAAATTTTTGTTTTTTAGTGTTTTTTAATGTTTTTTTAATAGTTTGATTATTTTAGAGCAAGGATTTGATCTTAATATTATGCTTTAGAGGTTATTTGCTGTGTTTGTTAGGGAGTGGAAATAGGAAAAATTAAAGAAAAGATGATCTTAAATAATAAGAGCATACACGATCATACATGATTTTTGCAAGATTGACATATTAACTCCATAGGGATAAGTCTCTTTCATAATCATGCATCCAATGCACAATTGTGATAAAGAACCTAGATAGGATGCACAATTGTGCATTCAGCTCACGAGTTTTTTTGTACTTTTGATGTTTGGGGGCTATTTTTGGAACCAAAATAATTGGAGAAAACATAGAAAGAACCTTTAAAGGGTTAAGAAGCATTTAAGTGACATGACCCGCCTTTTTGGTCCGTGTTGGCACTAGGGAATGGGTAGGCTTAATGCCACCAAAACCCGTAGTAAGCCCAACTTTTCTATATTCTACTAAAAATCCGACATGAGCCATTCATGTCTAATTAATCCTTATACCTGCTTAATAGGTTGTAAGAAGTAAGGATCTAAATCTGCAATTCTCTTATACAACATCTACTTATCATCAACCAACATCATTCTCAATAACATAACATATCCATACATGTTTTATGTACATATAATTATGACAAACCATGGAGCAGCTATAAACATCTACACTAAACATCAGGCCAAAAACATTACTTGTCTGATTATCCAAATGAGTCTAAAACAGGCTTGGATTTTCTCTCTTGTTCGATATGCTAATCTCCTAAAATGGTGATAGTGAGAGGTGAGTCTTCAACACGACTCAGTGAGATATAAACATACTACTATGCTTGTGAGGCTAGGTAACACAAGGCTAACTTCACAAGAATGGCCTGTGGCATTCTAAGCAACAATATATGGCATCAATGAATACACAGGTAGTAATCTCAAATGCGGCAACAACATGAATATCAATACTAAAGCTCAATATGAATTGTTCAAAGAAAAGATGAATTGGGTTTCTGAATTCTTTTCTGGGTTCAGGGTTCATTCTGTATTCTGGGTTCTTTTTAAATTCTGGTTTCTTTCTGAGTTCTGGTTTCTATAGGATTCCTAATTTTGAGCTTTCTCATTTCTGAGTTCTGATTCTTTCTGAAATTCTTAGGAAGAGGCAGAGACATGCTAGTACGGCATTTCTCCTCTTTTCTGATTCTAGACAAGGTTAGCCTAACCTTGCCCCTGGAGGCCTGCCCTCTCCAGGTAAGACCCGGATCTAACCCATCACCGGCGGGTTATCTATGTGCACATAGTCTGATAATATACCCTATCAGCTGGGTATTC
>JANKOE010000008.1:42396474-42429351 GCA_026284465.1 Erythroxylum citrifolium | reverse complement strand
TAAACACATTCCTATGACAAGCATCAAGCCATTTCTCAAATCATCCATAAGCCACAAAATACAAAATTTTGGAACAAATTTTGAAATCAACTCCATATCACTCAAAGTCCATTCACAAAGTTCATATACAAAACTTATGGCACATTTTCAAATCAATGCAAAGTCATACTTGAACAAGCATCGGCAAAACACAATAAAACTCGAAGGTCTTTCATTAATATCACAATATAGGTTCTTACAAAGCTTTAGTGGGCATTTCTAGCCCCAATATATCAAAGTCTCATAAATTGAAATTTCAAAGAAGTTACATAAATAGTAAATGAACAAGCTCACTTTTTCAATTATAAAGATGTTACCCACACTACATGCTTACTTAAAACACTCATTTCATACATTAACCTCCAAATATCATTGTAAAACATGTAACACAACTTACTACATTCACTACTGATTCCTCATTTAATAGTTCTGACGTCCAACCAAACTTCGGGGTCCAACAATTAGCCACTGAGCTATATAGCTCACCCCACTCTTCCCTCCTCAGGTGCAGAATGTGAAGGTTAGCAATCCTCACAGGGCATCGAAAACTCCAAGATATTAGGAAATTTTGTAATTAAGTTAGTTTGATCACTTTTGGATAGTTGCATAGGCATGTAAACATTAAGCATTCTGTATATGTTGTATTTTTGTGTTAAGCCTTTGTTTATGATGTAAGTTTGTAACTAAAGCTATGTTTGAGCTTTTGTGACTTTTGGAAAACGAGTTTAGAACAGAAAAAGTTCCCCATGTGTTGTGCACGTTCCTTTGGTAGTTGCACATTTCGAAAATCCATGTCTCTCCTAGGTGTAAAAATTGTGTCCTAAATTTAGGGGAAAAATTAGACTAATTTAGACAAAATTAGTCAAAGTTTCCCTATGAAAAGTTATGGTCTTTATAAGGGGAGACGTATCATCTGTAAAGACACTTCGTCTGTGATGACGTCATATCATCTATGATGACATCATTTCGTCTTAAGACTTTGCTTCATCTTAAGTTGACTCCATTCGTCTCCTTTATGGCATTGGTCTGCTTTGTGTCATTTGTCTGTTGTTCTGCATTCGTCTACTTTGTAGCATTTGTCTGCTCCGCATTCGTCTGTTTTGCATTCGTATGCCTTGTGGCATTCATCTGCTGTTCCGCATTCGTCTGCCTTGTGGCATTTGTCTGCTTTGTGGCCTTCATCCATTGTTTGGAATTTGTCTACTTCATGGCCTTCGTCTGCTGTTCGACATTCGTCTGCTTCGTGTCCTTCGTCTATTGTTCGACATTCATCTTCTTTATACCATTCGTCTACTCCGTATTTTTTTGCTCTGTATTTGTCTGCTTTGTGACATTCGTCTGCTTTGTGGTCTTCCTCTGCTGTTCGGTATTCGTCTGCTTTGTGGCATTGGTCTGCTCTGCATTTATCTGCTTTGTAGCATTCATCTGCTTTGTAGCATTTTTCTGATTTTCCTCATTCGTCTGCTTTTTTGCATTCGTTTGGATTTCCTCATTCGTCTGCTTTTACGCATTTGTCTGCTTTTCTGCATTCTTCTGCTTTGCATTCGTCTGCTTTATGTTTCCTCTATAGTTGACCCTCCACTTCTTCTGTGCACTGTTCATCTTGAATTGTCTGGTTAAATTTTTGACCTTCCTAATGATAGAATCCGTTTTCAAGGTCTTCATGAAAGTTGTAGGTCCTGAAGTCTTCTTTCGACAATCCAAAGAATTATTAGTCTGACGATTACAGAGAAAATTATGCATTTTTTTTCCTAAACAAGTTCGATAGGGTCAAGGACAAGTATTGGTTCAATTTATGACTCCTAATGCTAGGCTCTGGAAATGGGGTCCAACATTGTTTGGTATCAGAGCCTAGGTTTTTCCTAGGCTTAGAATGCATAGTAGGAGGAACTGTTATGTTAGGTTATTGCTTATTACCTTGTGAATTGATTGAATTGCATTAAGTGACATGCATGTCATGCATACATGTAGGAATTAAGACTAAAATGAAAGTTAAGCTAATAGTTAGTGTTTTCATTGAAGGAGTAAGATGCCACCTCGTAGAAGGACACGAGAAGTATTGCAAGGATCGATTGCACCTAACTCTCTGCCAAAAGAGGAGAGTACTGATGAGTCTGTAGCCCTATGGAATATTGAGGCTTCTGTAGGGCCTAGTAGCGAACCTAATCGATCGTAGACATGGGAGTCTCCTCTTCTGCTGGAGCAAGTGCTTGCTCCATTAGATCCAAGGATACTTTAGGCATTTGTTTAGGCCATAGGCTAGATACCGCAAATTTCTACTCCGGCCTTAGTTAAAAAGGGGAGATAGTTTGATAAGCTCAGGAAGTATGGGGCAGTAGATTTCTATGGGACAATGGATCCAAAAGAAGTCGAGACTTGGATGAGGAAGACTGAGAGGATACTAGATCAGATGGACTATGAGGATGATGAGAAAGTTGTGTATGCTGCAAGCTTGCTACAAGGAGATGCTCTGCATGGATAGGAGAGTGTGCCAGGGAGTCAGATGCGGCCGTCAGTGCTTGCATGGAAGGATTTCTTAGTAGTGTTTAAGAATAAGTATCTATCTGAGGTGTATATTCAGCAAAAGTAGAGAGAATTTCTGAGTCTCACCTAGAGGGAAATGATGGTGAGCGAATATAAGCGTAGATTTACACAATTGGCCCGATACGTAATTGAGCTAATGATGAGTGAGGCAGTTAAGTGTTGTAGGTTCGATCTGGGGTTACACCTAACTATCAAAGAGAAAGTGGTGTTGTAGAACTTTTGTGATTTTCAACTGCTAATTGAAGCGGCTTTGAGGGTGGAGAACATTGAGAATATAAAGAGCACAGTGAACAAAAGAAAAAAAAGGGGAGAGAACAGTTCAAGAGGGGAGGTGGTACTCCTATTCCTGAGAGGAGTGCCAGGACTTTCCCTATGTAGTCTGAGGAGAGGAGCAGTGGTGCAAGCAGGCCTAAACCATTGAGGACTCCTACTGTTTCTCATCAAGCCTCAATGATGGTAGGTAGTAAAAGGGGTGAAGGGGATAAGTCATCCATCCCTAAGTGCAACTATTGTGGGAAGTTCCATGGAGGGGAATGCTACAGGCTGACTAGAGCTTGTTTCAAGTGTGGAGAGAAAGGGAACATGGCGAGAGTGTGTCTGCAGTATGCAAGAGGATAAGGAACACATGTGCAAGCTTTGAAGAGAACTAAGACCATGGGGCATAAGACTGCAACTGAAGGGGGTAGCTCTGATGTAGCTAGGAGAGTGAATCCTCAAGAAGGCCAAGGGGGCAAGCACCAGCTTGAATGTTTGCAATGATCTGAGAGGATGCAAAAACTGCTCAAGAAGTTGTGACTGGTATGATTAAATTAGTTGATGATGATGTAATTGTTTTGATTGATCTAGGTTCTACCCACTCCTTTGTATCATCGGGTAGAACTATATATCGTAGAGAACTAAGCTCATTGGATATCCCCTTTGACGGTTAGTACCCCAGTAGGCTATTATATTTTGATTAGTCAAGTTTATAGAGACTGTGAGATATATATTGGAGGAGAATAATTAGTGGCGAATCTAATTCCATTAAAGATGGGAGGATTAGATATGATTTTAGGTATCGACAACTTGGAGAAGAATAATTAGTGGCGAATCTAATGCCATTAAAGATGGAGGATTAGATGAGATTTTGGGTATGAACAACTTGAAGAAGAATAATGCCAACTTAGATTGCAAATGAAAGACAGTGGAGTTTGAGTTGGATAATGGAAGAAAGGTAGTGTTTCTAGGAGACAGAAAAGTCAGTCCACCTCGGATTGTTTCGGCTCTGATAGCACAGAAAATGATGAGGAAAGAATGTGAGGCATTTTTGGCCTATGTGGTACGGCTTATATGGCAATCACATAACATTCAGAATTTCATAGCAATCAAAGTAGAGAATGTCAGCACAATGCATGTTCAATGACAATTCTGGGGTACTCTATTGACATTGCAATAAGTCAACCTGAAATCAGAGGAAATCGTACAAATGGAAGAATCATTCAAGAAAATAAGTCAATTGAGAAATTAACAAAAATATGAGATAATATTATGTCATTGAGGAATTAAGTACGTAAGGAATTACGAGAACTAATCATGGGAACATAGAGTTATGGCAATATTATTAGAGTTAACAATACCTCTGAAAGTGGCATGGTATTGAAGAATAAAGTGATCCAATTTTGTTTGGATCAATTAGTGGTTGTGATCATATATGATATCTTGAATGTACTTGAAGAGTTGAAAAGAATATTTTGATTACTTAGGAAAATCTATGGTTTCGAATGTATATGAAATTCTGTCTGTGCATTAAAGTGAAAGTTATATGAAGCATATTTTGTTATCTGATACATATCATTTAATGCATGTTCTGATAAAGGTATTGTAATCAAAGTAGCCAGTCTAAAAGAGATTTAAGCTTAGAATTCTGCACGTAGAGCTTTGCTCCGTAATTTCTACTTCTGATTGAGCCTAATGACCAGTACCTATATCTGTATCTGAAAGGCACTCGATCATAATGAATAGTATCAAATTTGGAGATTTTGTAATATGCAATGATGTTTCACATCAGAAATTAAGATGCACTTTGTTGCGGCATACCAAACTGATCTTGTATGCATAGAGACAATTAAAGTCTCATGAGTTGAATGTTTAACACATGATTTGAAATTTGTTGAAATAGCCACTACTTTGTAAGCTTGGAGACACTATATGTACAGTGAAACATTTCGGATTTTATATTCAGACAAATAAAGTTTGACGTACTTATTGAGTTTGAAATAATTTTTGTACGAGACTGCGACAATGGATAGAAGTATTGAAGGACTATGGGTGTACAAATGAATACTAACTTAGGAAAGCTAGTATACATACCTGATGCTTGAAAAAAGTGAGAATAACACAAATTCAGATACTGTGGTTACTAGATCTAGTGCAATGATGAGCATAGAATATTGAGTTAACTTTTGGGCAAATCAAGGTACTATTAACTAACAAATGTAAAATCAGTTTCGCATGAACAGATTGGCAAAGCCCAAATGAAGGATTTAGAGTTGATGAATCTTATTGAGGAAATTGAAAGTTTTGTAATGAATTTTGACTGATTGATCGTTTTAGCATGCCACTCTTGCGGGGTACGTACTCGGATATCACCATAAATGTCGGGTAAGTGTCTTACGAGAGTAGGATGCTGCATTTTCACTATGATGTTTTAGCCAGATTTAGTGGATTTCCTCATTCGAACATTATTGAAATGTTGATTTTCATGCCAAGCGATATTGGAAAACTTTAACAAGGTTGGATAATGTTAATGTTAGAAATGCATATAAATAATGTCATACTTACTCCTGGACATTTGTTATTGCATAATTTTATGTGTCAAACTATGTTTGATAAATCAGAAAGTTATAATGTTCTGTGAAGGAATTATTCATTTTGTACTACATGGATAACAATGTTAAAGTTTGCACAATGACCCACATTTAAAAAAAAAAGTAGCCCTCTTGGTATAGGTTACATTGTCACCTCATTTGTTAAGCACTATGGTTGGCATGTGATGGACTAACAATTGTTTTTTCTAAGTTTTTGAATTGTACACATTTAACGCTAGCTAAAATCTTAGCAGTCAATCACATTAGCCTTTGTGATGTTAGCTCTAAAATACATGTAAAATATAGGGCAAGATAGGCTACTTCGAGGTCTGCACCACCACAACAGCAAAATGAAGGCTCAACCAGTGAAGAGACTGAGGATAATGAAGAAGCAGGTTGGGAGATCTGCCTTAATGTGGTTTCAGACAATAACAAACTTTTGAACGAGATGGCGCAAGAACAAAGATGACAATGATGCAACATCAAGAAGATTTTCAAATACTTCACGGATTAGGGTGTTCACATTCTATCTCCAACACCATTACCACCCCGATCTCCTTAACAGGTTTTATGTTATGTCTTGTCATTTTTATATATTTTTTGTTTGTTTTCTCACATTGAGGACAATATGTTGTTTAAGTGTGGGGAGGATTTTGCATTAGCATGCCATGTTTGTGAATTTTGCATACCATATCGTTAGTTTTCGATTAGGTTGACATTATGTGAACATATGTTGCATATGTGTGAATTGTTTGAATGCATCAATGGCAGATGGAATTAGTTTAGCTTTAAACATAGTTATTTAATTTGTAAAGGCATCTTGACATGAGAAATTTATGTTTTAAGTATCTTTGGTTAAATATGCATGATAATTAGTATATGACATCTATTTTGTTCACTTTAGAAAATATTTTGTATACATTTATAATTATAAGTCAATTGAATGAGTTAGTATCATTAGTAATCTTTCATAAGGATGATTGAATAAAAGAAATGAGGCGGGCTATATGTTAAAAAAAGTATCTTAATTAAATAACTATTTCACTAACCCTTTTGAAACAAATATTAGGTTATGAATAGAGTTGGTAGCCAATTGAGAATGTGATATAGTTGAGTAACTAGGGGCATTCACAATAAAATATTTGTCTTCGCGTCAAAATGACTAGAATGATATTTCAACCAAGCTAATTAATAAAATATGGCCTAGTTGAGTAACCAAGGGCATTCACGACAAAATGTTTGTCTTCACGTCAAAATACAAGGTTAACGTTAAAGAAAATTAAAAAGTGGTGTCTCGATAAATAATCCTACCGATCTTTGAAAATAGAAAAAATTTTCATGAAAACTTTGATTTACTACTAATTATAAATGTGTGTGTATAAAGTGTTATAGGTGAATGAATAGGATGTTAATGTTTTGATTAATATGTATATTCAATTCAAAGTGCTTAACTATAAAATGAATAGGTTAGTATGTTGGAACAATTTGAATGATTGATGTTTGCAGTTAAATTGATTCCATAAATTTTGATACCATTATCTTAGTATTGCATATTGCATGAATGCATGTGTTTATGTTTGGTTTGTTGAGTTTGTGTTTTGTTTTTTGCTTAAGGATAAGAAAAAGTTTAAGTGTGGGGATGTTGATAGGTGTAGTTTATAATATGTTTCGATATTTGTTTTAGTGTGTTTATAGGTGTTTATTATATGATTGTTTCATGTATATGCTTAAAATTGTGTTAATGTGAGTGTTTGTTTATAATCTAAGTATTTAAGTGCTTTAGAGCATGTTTTCAATCATAATTATATGTTTCATGAGGTGTTTGATGTGTTTATTGGTGTTGGAAATTAGATAAGTGAAGAAAGTTGGACATACAGGGACTTGTAGGGCAGAGTCACAATCATGTCTCCCATATCACGATCATGACAGAAGAGAATTACCCAGACTCTCAATCGTGACTCCATTGCCATGTCACGATCGTGACAAAGGCTTCCCAGGCATGACTTTTCCCATCTATATTAAGATTTGGGGGAATTTTTGGAACCGATCAAAGGTTAAAAACCCCATTTACACCCCCAAGATCTTAGGAGACTATTTAAGAACATTAACATCAAGAAAGACGTCCATATTTTCAGTTTTCCAGATCAAGCTTCGAATAGATTTTTTCTTTCTTTTTTCTTTGTTGTTTTGGTAATACTTAAAGTGTAAACTGAATTTCCAGATGTCTATCACGTTAATGATGTTTTAATTTCCATATTAGGGTTTATTTCGTACATATTTTATGACTTTGATCTTTATTTATTCAATATATATTATGGGTTGTGTTAATTGTGCATGTTCATACTTTAGCAATAAATCGAGAAAGTGAGTCAAAAGTAATCTAATTAAATTATGCAATGAGAGTTGGTGATTTAATATGTCATGCAATTAACTAATCAACTATCATTTGAAGAGAGATCTTGTGTGAGGACTTGATTATTCAATAGATAGCTTTAAAACTAATTGAAAACATGAGGGAAATAACTTCAGAACTTAATTGCAGTTCTTGAATTTTCATATTCAATTAGGGTTAATTGGTTAGGTCTTCAGAGAGTAATCAAACCCTGGCAAATCTAGGATCGAGTCATAATTGGGTCAATAATTGTTAAAGGAGCAGAATAATAAAAGAATAAATCCTATATATTCATCCTTGATCATCCTTAACTAATTATGGTAACTCATTTGATATTTGTTATTTGATTTAATTGTTTTAATTTTTCTAGTATTATTTCACTCAAATCATCTTTTATTAACTTAGACAAAGTTAGGATCAACTAGTGTTACTTATTTCCCGTGGGATAGATACTTTTCGATATTGGAAGTTATATTAGATATAAAGCTTGCTTAACAATAGGCTTAATAAGTTTTCAGTGTAGATTAAAATATGAGTGCATCATTTCAGATATGAGGCGTGAAAGGTTTGATTTAAATTTATTGATTTAACGAATAGGTGATTTTCCATAATGGTGTAAAAGCTTTTGCTTTTTTCTAAGTTAGATACAAAAATCTTATTTTTCCTACAATGAACATTAAAATTCATGAAACTGTTACAGTTGAATGACAATAATAACAAAAACTCTTGTTTACTTTTATTAAAACTTATCTTCAAAAAAATATAAAAAGTTCCAAGTTTTGTTAATTTGATGTATGAAATTTTATTTGATATTCATTTAATTCTTTTTTTACTATATTATCGGAAATGTAGTTTATTAAAATTCTAGTTAGTTTATTTTGTTTTGGATTGAATAGATATATCAAATAAGATTAATTACACTAGACTCCCTTATAATTTGAACTTTTCATTTTAATTCTTATATTTCGAAAATTATCATGTACTATCCTATAATATTGTTTAATTATTATATAAATCATGTCATATTATATGTTAGTTTTTCTTTCATTTATAATAATGATTTTAATTCTTATATTTCAAATTTTTTCTTCTACAACCACCATCCAAAGACAAAATGGATAAGGTTGCCCATATATTTACCAAATAACTCCATCTGCTCCCAGTCTCGCAAAATAATAGTCAAAGATTCTTGATAACTAGCCATCAACCAAAGAAAAAGAAATTAAAACAAAAAGCTTGCGTCTGCCGGGAGTCGAACCCGGGTCTATTGCTTGGAAGGCAATTATCCTAACCGTTGGACTACAAACGCTTTGTTGACTTTTGAAACAGTAGTTTCTAGTATTGTTTAAACTATCTATTATGGAGCTACTTTAATTTTTCTTTAAACTATCAATCCTAACCTTTTAAAAATATTTAATTTAAATGTCCTGACAAATATCCATTAGAAAATTTTACATTCGAGAGTCCCTTTACTAGTTGTGCATCTCAATCGGTAAGAGAGGTCCACAAAACACTTATCATGCATCCATTATAGACAACGCAACTTCCGAACATTATCTCCTAGTTCCTCTTTGGTTCCTTCTTTGTCTTCTTGTCATTATAGACCACAGCGTTTTGTCGTCTATTATGCAAGTTTCTTTTCACAAGTAGCAATCTTTAAGTCAAAGTTTGGCAATTTTAGCCATAAGCCCTAATTCCAAGTTTACTGCAATCTTAGTGAGCAATCCCTAAATTGAAAGCTTACCGTAGCCATAAAATAGAAATTGTCACAAATGATACGGATTTTAGTGCCAAGATATTCTCACACAAACAAATAAAAATTATTAGTATATATAAAAATTACCAAAATGTACAAAATTCCAATTTCTAATATATGAAATTGAAAATTTTAATATCCAAGATAATTATATTTATTATAATTATCCCAAAATATTACGTACTAATTTAAGCTAAAACTCTTCAAGGCAAATTCTCTTGGTTATTCTTATAGATGAGGTTCACTATTGATTTGTTTCCTACAAAATAAATAAAAAATAGAATCAATTAATTAGTTTATAAAATATTAAGCTATAAATTTAGTACTGATATTTTATATATTATAATGATAATGATAAGAAGTGATACTAACTATTCTAGATTTTATAAATTTATAACCTTACATGACTAGTTGGGGTATTTGATGTTGTAACACTTGATGGATCTCTAATTGAGGAAGAAATATTGAGTAACAAACTATTAATTACTTTAGAATTTGCCAGATATACAAACACAATTGAATTTGTTTCATTTTTGTGGCTTGCTTCTTAATATACATCTTGAGCTTGAATATTTTCATTTTGGGCTTAAATCTTTTCATTTTGTTTTTTTAATTTTAGTAAGTCTTGCAACTTCATCATCTAAATCACTTGCACGTTTATTTACAGCTTCAGCTTTAGCTAGAATTTGAATTTTCCTTAGGACTTACATGTTATCCTTTTAATACCTAAACCATGTGAATAATTTGAATTTCTTTTTAGGACAAGACTGAAATGCTTAACGAGTGGTAAAGGTACAAATGAAATTTTTTCTTTGTTTTTCTCTCCCTCTTCTTGAAGCTTATTTTACATATTTAGATAGAATTTGAAAATTTAGTAACCTAATTTTAAATTTTTCAAAAAAATCTATTTCCACTAGAACTTCCATACCATTATTTCTTCTCTATTTGGAGCAAACCAATTTTCATTTGGCCCTTGGAGCGATACCTTCCAAACTTTAAGAGCGTCAGGCCACTCAACGAAATCTTGATCTTTCTAAAAAAACAAAAAGATAAGACAAAGAAAATTAATGGTTAATTAAAACTTATTTTTTTAAGAAAAATATATTTTTAATTTTAAGTAAATAAAATTTTACTTTACCATCCCATATGAAATTTGCACAATCGTCTTTGTACCAAAAATTGATTTCATTTCTTGATTTCCCCTATTAATTTTATTTCTTCTACTTTGCTCCTATACATTGATAAACAATTTATTTTTAATAAAAGAAAACAACTAACAAAATAAGTTAAAGTACTTAAATTTTAAAATTACCTTAAAATTTAGAGTTACCCTTTTATTCTCAATCAGCCATTTTTAAAATTTAGAGTTTCCCATTTATTCTCAATCATCCATTGCTAATCACCTTCCTCCACATCCTTTGGGTAGTCTTTGCTTTGAGATAGCTTTTGTGCAAATGACAATGTCAATTTTCATATTATGCATGCACTTGTTGCATCACATAAAATTGCACATGATTTGAGAAATTGAATTTATCCTAAATTTCATATAATAAATATAGTAAGGAAAATTAAGAAAAAAATCCAATGCAACAACAAAATTATACTCTATTGCAATTAAACTAATAATATTTTGAAGTGACAACTCTTTTGCTTTCATACATTTCTTTTTCCATTTTTTCCTTATTTTTCCTATGATTGAAACGTTTTGAAAAGGAAAAAAAAGGGTAAAAGAGTGAAAGAAAAGAGACAATTACACCCATTTACCTTATAAATAAAAAAAGTTCCGTAATTTAAAAATAACCACATTGCCTTCTTATCATCCTCAAAAATCTCTTTCCATCTAGAGACACAAAGTGGTGTAAATTGTTGAATGTATATAGCAACTTCCGATTTGAAAAGACTGGCATGCTTACCGCATACCTTATAATATAGAGGATGAAATTGAACATCAATTTGTCTTCCTTCAGCTTTCTTTTTGAAAAGTCTAGCATTGATTGTTAGTTCTCGTCCACACTTTTTAGAATTTACATTTCCTATTTAAAAAATAAAAATTAATAAACATATATAATATTATATTAAAAATTTAAATGTACAATCATATAATTTTGAAGATCATGTTACTAGTGTTAATAACTTGTCCTTCTAGCGTATGTGCATTATTTGAAGTTCCAACTGTAACATCAGACTGTTGATTAAGAGCTTTTGTAGCTTCTGACTCCTCTACCATACTAGGTTCATTTTGTTCATCATCCATATTTGAGAAAGATCTATTATTGTTAACTATCTTGCAATTTCGCATATAATTACCAATTTTAACCATCTTACACTTTTAAAAATAAGTACTTATTAAGAACAAGCAGTATAATCAGCTAAAATAAATTATAAGAAAAAAATTCATGAAGTCAACGGACATAAAAAAATAAAGAGTATTAATTTTAGTAGTAACGGTGGTCTGGTGATGTACTCTAGTGGAAATAGCTACATATAAGCATGCAAATTTGTAATAGAGTATGAAAGTCCCTTAAACAAGCATACAACTTATATACACTCAAGCAATAAGCATAACAACAATAACCTTAATTATTTCACATTTCACCCAACTCAGAGCCATAAGCATACAGTTGCTTTATATACACTCAAGCAGCAACTGCAACAAAGGTTATACCTTTACATTTTCCTAGTCTAAGTAGCTGACAGCTGGACATAAATCATACTCCCTCCGAATCATAATAAGAGTCGTTTTAGAGGAATGCACACTTATTAAGAAAGTTAATAAAATGTCTGATATACTCTTATTAATTACATGTTAAAGTGCCTTGAAAATATAATATATATGTGTAATTAAGATGTGAGAAAATTAAAGGTTAATTTTGGAAGTAAAATTATAAACATGCATACAAAGTCAAAGAATGACACTTATTTTGAATAATTAAAATGTATCTAAAACGACACTTATTATGAATCAGAAAGAGTACTAAATACAAGTCCCCAATTTCTAAACAAGATAGGGAAAACATAAAGAAGACAGAAAGAAGCATTAAAGTTGGCAATTTGAGTAGCCACCCTAAATGCCAAAGAGCTAAGATGAACATCCATTGATGTGTGATGTAGTGAGAGCTATGTCAAGTGGCGTAGGAATATGGTATATGGGGAGATATTGTTCATAAAGAAGCGGTATTGCCAAAGCTCGATGAAGGTGATGGAGGTTTCCTACTGTTGTGATAAAAGCTCTATAATCTAGAGGTAACCCATTCAAAGTGAAAAGGACAACATTCTCACTAAAAATATTATCACTGACGGTAGCAATTTCATCGAAAGTAATGGAGATGAGGGAGAGAGAACCAGAGATGGAAGAAGATCCTGCCAAGTTTACTGATGGGACAAAGTTTACCGAAGGGATATATAAGTCTGTCAAGTTTCTGTCGTTTAACAAAGTTTACCGATGGGACAAGTTTGTCATTCAACGTTTATAGTAACAGAGTAATGCTAAAAAAATAATGTATTAAACTAAATCATAAAAGCATGTGTAAGTTAAGGCTAATAGTTCTAAAAAAAAAAAAGTTGGCAACTAAACTCGCTCCTGTCAATAAACCATCAAACAGAAGATGAGACCAATTAGTTAAGCAAACAACAACAATGGTCATTTACCTGTTCGTATTTGAGGAGAGGAATTGGAAAATGTGGAGAGAAGATTGTAACTAAAGAATATTCAATGACGCTGGGTGCCAGCCCTGGGTAGCCCACCATAATGAAGGAGACAAGATTTTTTGTCCAGTTTTATGGTGTCTTATTTTATCTCATAAATCTCAACCATTCATTTATGCGGGTCCTGCGTGGATCTCGCATAAATAAACACGGGACCTGCATAAATGAATGATTGAGATTCATGAGACAAAATAAGACACCATAAAATTGGACTTTAATGAAAAACACATCTTCAATTTATTTTTAAGAAGGGTAATAAATATAATTAGAGCAAAGTTAACGTTGGAAGCTATTTAACTTTCAAGAGGGTCGATCATCAATCTATTTGCATTTATTCATTCTAGAAGAGTAATAAATATCAGTCAAAGGAAGGTTAACGTTGGAAGCAATTTAGCTTCCTAAATTGTCTTGGAAGCTATATTATTCCCGGTTATATAGTTGCTTTGAGAGTTAACATTAACTTGTTATATTATAAATAGTTTGGAAATATTTAAGTTTATTTCTTACGCAATTTGTTTATTTTCGTAAATATATGAATCTAAGATACTTCGAATTAAAAATTGGCAACAAAATTTTTTTACCATTATGAGTTTTGAGTTATGAATGATAATTTAAAGGTAAAGTTTCTAAACTTTTTTATATTTTTAGCTTATTAAATAATTGAATATGTTATAATTAATTTGTAATTTGTCATTAACGTTGACATTATGTTAACATTTTAAATCAGAATATTAATATTAAATGATATTGTATTTATTTGTGTTTCTCCTTTTTTATTTTTGGATTTCTTATTATTTATAAATAATTAAATTTTTTAATTGTAATTTTCATTATATTTTGCGACAGATGTAATAATTGTTAGATTGGTGTTCTTGTAGAGGTTCACATAAGTTTAGAGATGATATTACTAAATCAAATAATTTAAGTTACTTAATTCATCGACTACTTAAATGATTTCCTTTATTATAAAAATTCATATAATTATATTAAACATGTCTTTATAAATAAATAATAATAAACATATTATTAAGTCATAGCCACAACTTACAAAATAGGACAATATTTAACTTGACAAATTTAGAATATTTAATAACTTAGAATATAATTTACTATAATTTCTCCTAACATTCTTAGAAATTAGTGTTTCTCTATTGTTAGATATATTGTTGGGGCCTTTTTTTTTAATTCGGCCAGAGCCTACAAAACGATAAGAACGGCCCTAAATGACGCAGAGATGAGAATTGTGCCCATGAAGAAAATGCAATTTATTGACACTTCACTAAAGATAAAACCGTGAACAATGTTTCCACAATTAGATAAAAGACCTAAAATCCATGAACAATGTTGCAACTGATTAATACATGCTTTAAGGAAAAACTCACATAACACATCAGTAAAGAAAAGTGGAATCATTGCCTTAATTGCCAGTTTACACAAGATACATCAACACTACAATCGAGAATGCAGACACACAGCAATAATAGAAGCACACTCCATTCCTCTCCACCAGTTTGGAGTAGTTTAAGGGGTATGATATGCCATCATCATCTTCATCACCGATGCATACTCCACTTCTCGAATACCAAGCATGATACATCTAGGTAGAAGTTGGTGTTCACGAAGTTCCTCCACAACTGTTTGTAAGTCCTGCGACATGGTCCAGATGAAAGGAAATGCATGATCAAAAAATGAACTTCTTTAAGATCAATGTCCACATAAGGCTCCATTGTTTGATTTGTCTCTGGATCAAAGACTTGGGCATTATCAAGCACCTTTCTGGAAAAGCTCAAAGCCTTCATACTAGCAGAAGGTGCATCATCTACAGGAATGTATTTCCTGAGGGCCATTTTTCTATATATTCAGGAGCACAAAATGTTTATATGTGAAACAAAAAAGAAAATCAATTTGAAAAAACTGAAACAGAAAGCAAAACATTTAGCATCACCAGTTGGAAACACAAATGCCTAAAAGAACTTATATCAACTGAGGAATAACTTCCAAGAAAGAAAAATAGACCAAACCAAATCTCACTGAACATGAGAAGGATTGAGTGCAATCCCATTGAATGGTTCATCACAAAAACACACATCCCACAACCTCACAACTTAAGGGTAGAGAACAATTATACCCACTAACTTCAACATCAGGTTTTGAACAAGAAAAACGCCAATTAATCCTTTAAAAGAACAACGTAATCCTTTACTATGAGCCATTGCAACACCCATTACATTCACCTCATATCTACTTCCAAAACCAGAAAGCTAAATTCAAATCAGTAAAACAATAAATAATTCTCACAAATTCAACCAGAAAAAAAACTCTTCAAATTAGCAATGCTCTCCAAATTCCACCCTTCAAGTCCACACAAACAACAATTCTAAAATCACAGCACTAAGTAAAGAACTTAACCATGAAAAATGAAACCTTAATGGTAGCATGCATTTCATACAAAATTCACGTACAAAATCCATGCATATAAAGACCATATATAACCATATATATATGTGAAGCAAGCAGCGGACATGTAACCAAAATACCTTCAGCCATTGCCTTTCACTGTAGATCTGAGAAGTTTGGAGCATCTATCCTCTTCCTTAGCCAAGCGATGGTGTCAGATGATGCTTAGGTGAGAATAGGGTTCAAACAAGCTGGATTAAATCCACTAAAACCTACTCAAGTCTCTGGCTATCATAAAGACAGAGAGTTGGGTAGATGGGCAACACTATATAGTGGGTAGGATTAAAGCATTTCAATGGACCACACATAATAATGAAGATGGTTAGGTAAATCGTAAAAAAAGACTTACATTCTCCCACTTGATCCATTTAACCCAACATCACATATAACAAAAAATCAAATATATAAATCATGACGATAAGTTCTCTTATAGTGCGTAGTATTTTTCATGTATTACATATACAACATTTCTCATTACTAGCCCAATAACTTAATGAATAAACTATATGTTTATTCTAGGTCCAAACTTAACTGACATTTCTCAAAACCAATCAAAATATGTGCGCAAAAAATTTATGAGAAAATATCAAACTGAATAAGAGTTCTATTGAATCAACAAATATACAACAAAATCACATTATGAAATCAAGTCCCCTTTGCACTATATGATCCTTAAACTGCTTAAGTGGCATGCCTTTAATTAAAGGATTCACAATCATCAAATCAGTGCTAATGTGCTCTATGACAACTTTTCTTTCTTTAACACGTTCTCTCATGGCTAAATATTTAATATCAATATGCTTACTTCGACTTCCACTCTTGCTATTTTTAGCCATAAAGACTACAACGGAGTTGTCACAATACAACCTTAATGGCTTAGAAATTGAATCCATAACTCTGAGCCTAGATATGAAACTCTTCAACCATACACCATGCGATGTGGCCTCAAAACATGAGACGAACTCAGCCTCTATAGTGGAAGTAGCAATCAGGGTTGGTACTTCTCCAAGATACAACTCCACCAGCTAGCATGAATATATAACCAGATGTTGATTTCCTTGAATCAATGCAGCCAGCAAAGTCTGAATCGGAGTATCAACTACTTCCAAGTTCTCAGTTCGTCTGTACAAAAGCATGTAGTCCTTTGTGCCCTGAAGATATCTCAAGACCCTCTTTGCAGCTTTTCAGTACAATTACTGTATTACTCTTATATCTGCCTAACATTCCAACAACATATGTAATGTCAGGTCGGGTGCAGACCTGAGCATACATAAGGATTCCTACAGCTGAAGCATATGGAATGTTCTTCATGTGTTCCCGCTCAAAGTCATTCTTCAGGCATTGATTTAAACTGAATCTATCAATCACCCTTGACTATGGGTGTTACACTTGGTGCACAATCTTTCATCCGATATCTCTTTAAAACTTTGTTGATATAGGTTTTTTGAGACAAATCCAAAATGCCTCGAGATCTTTCTATATGGATCTTAATGCCAATGATATAAGATGCTTCACCCATATCTTTCATATCAAAATTCTTTGAGAGATTGTTTCACCTCATATAGCAACCCCTTATCATTAGTCACAAGCAAAATGTCATCCACGTACGACACAAGAAAACAAGTCTTACTTCCACTGACCTTCTGGTATAAACACAGGTCCATTACATTGTCTTCAAAATCGAATGAAGTGATAACCTCATGAAATTTTAAATACCACTGTTGGGAGGCTTGTTTTAATCCATATATGGATTTATTAAGCTTACAGACTAAATACTCACCATCACTAGAAGAGAATCCTTCAGGTTGTTTCATGTAAACCTCTTTCTCTAATTCACCATTGAGAAACGCCGTTTTCACATCTATTTGATGTAACTCAAGATCAAAATAAGCTACTAATGCCATGATTTCACGAAGAGAATCTTTCTTAGACACAGGAGAAAATGTTTTCGTGTAGTCAATTCCTTCCCTTTGAGTGAACCCTTTGGCAACAGGTCTTGCTTTTTGTCTCTTAATGTTGCCTTGTAAGTCTTTCTTTGTCTTAAATACCCACCTATATCCAATGGTTTTCACACCATTTAGCAACTCAATGAGATCCCATACTTGATTAGATGCCATAGAATCCATCTTATTCTTCATAACATTGTACCACAAGTCCGATTCTTTAAAACTCATGGCTTGTGAAAACATTTCAGGATCATTTTCAGCTCCAACGTTGTAATTTGACTCTTGTAGATACACTATGTAATCACTAGGTATTGCTGATCTTCTAACCCTAGTAGATTTCCTCAATGTTGTATCATCATTAAGACGAGGAACTTGTTACTCAACTAGTTGTTGAACTGGTTGCTCAACAATTTCTGGTTGTTCCTCATTTCCAACTTGATATGCTGGATTGGTACTAACAGCTTGTGGAACTTCAATAAATGGTTGCCCAATACCCGTTTCAACTTGATGGGTATGGATGACAATCAATCTATCACTTAACCAAAGGGTTGAGCTTCATAATGGCCGCTTTCAGAACCTACGTCTGGAAAATGATCACTCCCACTAATCAAGTCATTCTCAAGAAATTTTGCATTTCTTGATTCCACAATTCTAGTGCGATGAGATGGACAATAGAATATATACCCTTTAGACCTTTCAACATATCCAATGAAATACCCACTAATGGTTCTTGGGTCTAGCTTCTTCTCCTGTGGGTTATAAATTCTCACTTCAGACGGGCATCTCCAAACGCATATATGCCTCAAACTCAGTTTCCAACCCTTAAATAACTCAAAAGGTGTCTTCAAGATAGGCTTAGTTGGAAGCCGATTTAATATATACACAGTCGTCTTTAGAGCTTTTGTCCACAGGAATTGAGAAAGGGTTGTCATTCATTATACTTCTCACAATGTCCATTAAGGTTCAGTTTCTTCTTTCTGCTACACCATTCTGATCTGGAGAACCAGGCATGGAGTACTGAGCAATAATCCCATGTTTCTAAAGAAACTTCGCAAAAGAACCAAGTGCTTGCCCACTTTCAGTGTATCTACCACAGTACTCTCCACCTCTATCTGACCTCATGATTTTAATCAAAATTTCACATTGATTCTCCACTTCATCCTTAAAAATTTTAAAAGCATCCAAAGCTTCGTCCTTAGAACGAAGTACAGATACATATATCGCGGATAGTCGTCTATGAAGGTGATAAAATATTTCGGACTACTTGCGTTCATGTCTGGACAACAAATATCTGTATGAATGATTTCTAACAGGTTTGTACTCCTCTTGACACCCCTTTTAGACTTGTTAGTTTGTTTATCATTAATACAATCCACGCAAGTCTCAAAATTAGCAAAATCCAAACTACTAAGTACCCCTTCATTTACTAATCGCTTAATTCTCTTAATGGAGATGTGTCCTAATCTACGGTGCCACAACATAAAGGATTCTTCATTCACAACACATTGTTTCAATCCAGTAGTGACATGCATCGAATTATAAGCATCATTATTTTGTAATTGAAGGCAATAGAAACCACCAGATAATGTACCACAACTAATAATTTTCGATTCATTATACAAACTGAAAGTAGAATCTGATAAATTAAGGAAAAATCAAATGGTACAAGTCTTGATACAGAAATCAAATTTTTAGAAAATTTGGAACATAAAAGGTATTTTCTAAATACAAAACAAAACCACTGCTCAAAACCAAACTACAAGTACCGATGGCTTCCACATGCGAACTCTTCTTGCTTCCTGAATAGATGACTTGTTCACTTCCCACCAACTTCCTTAAGTTTTGCATATCCTGTAAAGTATTCGAAACATAGATTGTAGAACCAGAATCAATCCACCATGTGTTATGATTAATATTAACCATATTAGACTCATAACAAACAAATAAAATTTGAGTACCTTTCTTTTCGAGCCAGTCCTTAAATTTGGTGCAGTTTTTTTTCATGTGTCCCCTCTTCTTGCAGAAGAAACACTTTGACGACTTCTTTATATTAGCTTGAGGAGCAACTTTGCCATTTCCCTTACTCTTGGCATCGTCTTGCCTCTTCTTTCCAAAAACGGTCAAATTGACCCTTCCACCATCTTTCATCAACAACCTCTCCTCTTCTTGCACACACATGGTCAATAGTTTGTTAATCGACCACTTATCCTTACGTGTGTTATAGGAGATCTTAAAAGGAATGTATTGTTGAGGTAGAGTGCACAAAATGTAATGTACCAGGAAAGATTCTAATATTGTATATTCCAACGCTTTCAACTGAGCCGTTATGTCCCTTATACGCATAATATGATCATATACGCCTTTTATTCCTGTGAGCCTTAAGGATGAAAACTGCATAATTAAAGTACCGGCAAGGGCTTTATCGGATGTAGCGAATTGCTCATCAATGGCCTTTAATAGATCTTTCACGTTACTATGCTGGTCAACATAATTACGAATGCTAGCAGATATTTTGGTCTTTATGAATGACACGGAGAGACGATTAGATCTATCCCACCTTTCATAAAGAGCAATAGCTTCTGGAGTGTTGATCTCAGTCGTACTTGGTGGTTCGGTCTTCCTAATAGCATAGTCTATATCCATCCAACCTAAATGAAACAGAATTCTCTCCTTCCAAACCTTATAGTTGTCACCTCTCAATTCGGGAATATCACACTAAATATTAAATGGTTGAGTAACTGCAAATTGAGAAATAAAATATATGCTCGTTATATATATTTCGAGATCAATAATAATTCATGATTTACTAATGTGAATCATGCATTTAATAGATGACTCTAGTGACATGAGACTTGCCTGTAGGCTAAAGCATTACTCAATTAGATTCATCCGAAACGTTATGATAAAACTAAAGAATTATATTCCTTTTCTTAATTCCTGTAGGTAAATTGAAAAATATAATCCGATATTTTATCCTAATTAATCATACAAATATAATAAAATTCATGTGGGTAGATTTTATTATATCACATATAATTAATTACAATTTATGTCTTAATGTGATTTTAAAGCTAAATATATAATTATAATTAATTTGAGATGCTGTGGCTACTCCCAAATAATTAAAATCATATGATCACTAACATTATTGTAAGCTTTAAATTAAAGCCTAAATATTTGCATCAAGTCATAAATAACGCAAATAAATTAAATAATAATGCACAAAATATTTAATCTAATTTTTGCATGTATAATAATCATGAATTTATACACACAAAATTTTTATATGCATGTCATAAACTTAAATGCTAATAATAAGATATACATAATTAAAAGGAATATTTTTCATAAAATATTAATACCCAAAAATGATTTTATAATTAAAATCAAAACTCATAGGTTAGGTCTAAAGTAACCCAATTTATTACTAATATTAAAACAAAATTAATATTAATAATTTTATTATTTTTTAAAAAAAGAAAAAAAATCCATCATCTTCAACCTCCAGCCGGGTTGGGCATGCCCTGACTAGAACAAGTCGAAGCCCCGACTGGTTTGGCGCACAGAAGACGCCGCACATTGCGGGAAAAACGACAGTGGGACGAGGAGGGCCAGGCGACACGCACGAGACGTAGCAAACCAGACCATACAACTCTCCATAAATGGCAACGTCGAAGCCTCCCGTATGGCCATCATCGTCCCTTCCTCCCTACACGATTTTGTCACCGTCGAGTGCTCCATGGATGACAACAGCACGAGTTTTAACATCTCAAGGATGTCCAAATGTTGAAAAAATCAACAACCTCCAACATATATATATATATACGGCAGAAAATCAACAATAACAAAGGAAAACAGAGCAAGTGTTTCGGTGGTTTCTAAGGCAAGACTGAGGTAAGTTATAGCTCTGATACTAAGTGAAAAATAACAGTAGCATGCATTTCATACAAAATTTACATACAAAATCCATGCATATAAAGACCATAAATAACCATATATATATATGAATCAAGCAGCAGAAATATAACCGAAATACCTCCAGCCATTGTCTTCCACCGTAGATCTGAGAAGTTTGGAGTTTCTATCCTCTTCCTTAGCCAAGCAATGGCGTCAAATGATGCTTAGGTGAGAATAGGGACCAAACAAGCCGGATTAAATCCACTAAAACCTACTCAAGTCTCCAGCCATCACAAAGACAAAGAGATGGGTAGATGGGCAACACCATATAGTGAGTAGGGTTAAAGCATTTCAATAGACCACACGTAATAATGAGAATGGTTAGGTAAATCGTAAAAAAAGACTTACAAACCAAGTAAATTATGTTCACAAGCGAACAATCTCTCCTAATCGGCAACAAAATTCCAAACACATTGCTCTACCAAAATACCAGTACCCTAAATTCAAATTCTAGCCACACCCGAATCAAACAAACAGTCACAAAACAACCCTATTCCGATCTAATTCAAAACATAGCACAACTCAACTTTTATCCAAGAAACAACCAAAAAAATGTTAAAAAGAAAACCATTGTCGTTTCTCCAAATACCTCTAATGCGGTTGGATCCCGACCCAAGACGGTTCGTTTTAGTCAATCGCAAAAGTATTGTTCGTTCTTTAACATTGTCAAGGAGTAGAGAGATCCAACTACATAAAGTGCTAAAGAATTTGAAACATATAGAGTTTCAAGAGTGAAAAACAGGCGGCAGAGGGCGACTGTATTTAGATTCTTAGGGAGAGAGAAAGAGAAACAGCCGTGAGGGCTACTCGGAGATTCTTTCTCATGCAGTTTTGCCTAGAAGGCCGATTAGCGAGAGACTGAGGGACACTGGAGTTGAAGAGAGAAGAAAAGGTAACAAGGAGGTCGAATATGGCCAACAAATAGACATAGGCGTAGGATTTTGTCAGTACGTCATATCGGATCGTTAAATTGAAAATTTTATAAAATGTAGCATTAAATTAAAACTTTTAAAAGTTTCGATTAATTATCCCCTTTTTTTTTAGGTGAAATTAGTAGTTACAAATTTTTTTAATCCAAAAATTGTATCGTTTTGTATAAGATAATAATTTCTTTAAAATTAGTTAATACATTTGAAGATGACAATGATTGAGCATTGACAAGAACTTTGTGTTTAAATTTTAAATAAGTTAAGAGTTTAGCCTAATATTTTGGAACAAGATTTTCATTATATTTACACATCTACTTATTTTGATTTTTATTATGATGAAATTTTAAAGTTATGTTTAGCAAATATTTATTGATATGTAAAATATTATTTTGGATTATCAATATATGTAGTTTGAATATTTTGTGAGAAAATATTTAAATTTTTTGCAAATAATACTATTAAAAAATCGAGATAAGTAGTTTTTAGTTCCTAAAAGTTGTACAATAATGACAAAATTAATCATTAGAGTAGTAAATTTTAAGATGTAATTATAACAAAAAATAGTTATCTTTAATTTGTTACATTTATATTGATAATAACTTTTGTAACAAAAGTTGATGATTAAGTGACAACAAAATTTCTTATCACAAAAATTACAAATAGTAGTGACCATAGTGATAGTTTTGTTTTTATGATAATATTAAATAGACAATAACTAATTGACTTCTTAATGACAAAATTTTTCGTCACAAAAAGTAAAACACTGTGTGAACGTAAATCGTTTCATCATAGCAAGAGAAAAATATTAGTAACCAAACTATATTATATTACAACAAATAGAAAATATTAGTGAACATATATGTTGTCACAATTATAATTCATTCTTGCCAAAATTATTTTTATGCCAAATTGCATAAGCTTTTAGTAACAGAATTTAATGATAAAAGAAATTTTGACACTATTAACATATTAATAGTGGCAATTTAATTATAAAAATACTAAATTGTCACAATTACCATTGGATTAACGACAAAAAATAAATCATTCATTTAAACCAAAAAATAGTTTCAATAAATTGTTTTGTCACAAAAAACCTCATATATACGACAAAATGATAGTTAGTCACAAAAAAGTTGTTACTAAATTACGAATAGTAGTGACTATAGTGATAGTTCCATTTTTTTGACAATATTAACTAAACACTAAATAATTGAATTCTTAATGAAAAAAGTTTTCATAAAAAAAGTAAAATATTATATGATGGTAAACCGTTTCGTCACAGCAAGAGAAAAATATTAATGACCAAACTATGTTTTATTCACAACAAATAGAAAAATTAGTGACCAACATATGTTTTGTCACAACTACAATTCATTTGGGGCCAAAATTATTTTGGCGCCAAATTGCGTATGCTTTTAGTGACATAACTTAGTGACAAAAGAAATTTTGACACTATTAATATATTAATAGTGACAATTTAATTGTGAAAGATACTAAATTATCACAATTATCATCATATTAGTGATAAAAAAATAAATCATCACAATTAATCTAAACAATATTATCAATCAATTTTTTTGTTTCAAAAAAGCTCATACCTAGACGAAATGATAGTCACAATAAAGTTGTCAATAAATATCTTAACTCTTGTAATGATTATAGACAAATTAAGATGGAAAAGGAAATTGTGTACTAGCAAGTTGACAAAGCTTTCAAAGTTTCACTAGGTTAATTATCCTTTGAAGGTACATTAGACAATTGAGGTTAATTATATAATAGTCGAAAAATATGATGTAACAAAACCTAATGAACAACTTATTAATGTAAGTAACTATTAGTTTAGTTCTTTTTGTGTAGTTATCAATGCTAATGTAATGCACATTATCTTTTAGGTTGAAATAGTTTCAAATGAAGGATCAATAGTTGGAGGAGTCTCACAAAACAATGATTATACGAAATATGTAACTCAATTGACCCAAATTATATTCAACAAACTCATATCTAAAGTAGCACATCAATTAATGAGGAATGTATACCTAGTCAAGAAAGCATAAATGTGAGTTTAGCATATACTTATATACATTTACTCATTGTCAATATTAAACCCATACGTATGTTTACAAGTGATAAATTCATAGGTTATTTAATAAGTTACTAGTCAAAAATATACAAATCTTTCAAATTGTCTTTTGAACCAAAAGATAGGTTTAAAGGTAAATCTAACATCACTTCAAGACAATTATAAGCTACATCAACCAGTAGGAGAGCAACAATTAGGACCTATAGCTAGCAACTTGACAAACCAAACATTTGAATGTCGTTGTAATTAGTTGATTTCGTAAATCAAAAGAAAGATGTTTGCCGAAAATTCACATATCATGTAGGCTATTTTATTTTGTATAATTACAATTGATGGATTGTTCCTAAACAATGTCTAATGCATTCCTTTATACAATTTGGTTGCTTTCAATGATTGAGTAATTCCTTATAATTACTGATAATAAAATGTTACTTTTCATTCAACAATAGAAGTAAATAAAAATTTTATTTTATATAATTGCAATTGATGAATTGGATCCTAAACAATGTCCAATGCATGTTCTTAGACAATTTGATTACACTTAATGATTAAATAACTCCATATAATTACTGATAACTTTTATTCTACAACCATTTAAAGGATGAAAATTAAATAGAAACTTAATAAACCCTACAATTATGTTGGATAATATCAACCTCAATTCTTTCTTCTCTCTAGTCAACATCTTAATGTCTTATTTCACAATTTTTAATTGCTTATCATGTTCCTTTATTTTGGCTATACGTCTCCTTATTTATGCCTCCTTCACTACGAAAATATCTTTCTTTAACTTTTAAATTACATAGATAACTCTGTCAAAGAATCGTTTATCATACTATTGAAAATTCATAATTACCAAATAGGCAATTGGGACATTCCAAGAATCTTCTACCTAGATTATGATCGCTCCATAATGTGCTTAAGAAGGCATTCAACCTACATAAACAAACCATTGTCATTGTTGTAATTAGAATTACTAGATCCTGAAAATTTAATCTACAAAACTATTAAAAATTTTCATATTTAAGTCATGCCAGAGTAAAGAAATGTGATCTAAAACACACAACAAATGATAAATCATAATATATGCAATAAGGACAATGACTACCAGAGATACTGATATTAATCAAAATTTAAATTGTAATGAATACATACGCAGTGGCGAAGCCAGGAATTTGTTTCAGGGGGGCAATGTATCCAATCCAGGGGGCAATGTATCCAATCCACCATGGGCATTTGCATATCTTCTATTCTTCTTTAATAAAAAAAATGTTGAGGGTGGGCATTTGCCCACCCTCACCTAGCAGTAGCTTCGCTACTGTACATACGGATCAATGCATTTTAAGCAATGTTAAGGCAACCAATAATTAACAACCTAACGAGAAAAGAGAAGAAAAAAAACATGTTATAGAAACTTGTATTATAGCAGTCATTAATCTCTCTATATGTAACTTGTAAACAACTAAGAATATATACTTCTAATCAGCTCGTAAATAGCTAAGAACATATGTATCTCGATAATAGAAGTGTATTTGGAAAGGGTTAAGGTTTTTAAGACATATATCAGCCAAAAAGTTTGGATGCTAAAGTGACTTTGGTATAGCCATCAAATCTCACAATAAAATACATTAATACTATTTATAAAGAGCTAAGCTTCATAACTACACTAAATCCCTAACACTTTTAGACTAATGTATATAAAAACAACAAGCTAATAGTACAATGCTTAAATATATTATGTCATTTTTTTATAACCTATCATGCAATTTCCTAATTATTCAATGCTTAATAAATACTTTAGTTTTTGATCTATCATTAAAGAGCATTTAATACAAAAATTGAGTAGGTATTCTTTAATATCGTAATAATTCAAATTTAAGTAGCTATAATACATAAAACATTATGTGTGCAATAATGAATTAATGATACTTTTAATGGTTGAAAAAGAAAAGGCATCAATTTATTAATAGAAAAGAAAAGGAATTATAAGATGGTAGTCCGTAACACGAGCTTCAATTATGTGCCTAAGATGTAATGCGAAAGTGAACGAACGAAGAAAACACGAGATATACTTGATTTCACTTTCATAACTTTAAACAAGCTTTTCGAAGCCAAAACTTCTAAGCTTTCACGACGACCTTTACAATAGTTGATCACTTGGATGTCGTTAACGTCTTTCTGGAACTTTTTTGACATGTGAACCTCTTGATGGATTAGAGAATCTGAACGTACACGATTTACTTAAACAGTTATAAGAGACCTTAACCTTATATATATAGCATTCATATTAGACTTCCCCATCACAGGCCCAATACAGGCTCGAACCATACTGATTAGGGTCCATTTTCTTCGTCAGACTTCAGCCAATTAACCCAGATCCTTTATTGGGTTACTTTATTATCTTTATCCAGATCAAATTTGATTCTTTTAACCGTGAATTCATTAAAATCGTTAAAACTATAATTAATTGTTATCCAACTTTAGGAAAATTTCTAACATTCTTCCCCTTGGACAGTAATTAATTATGGTAGTTGTAACAGTAATAAAACTAGTAAAAAAATAGTTAAGCCAAATCAATGTATAAGTCGGTTAAGTTTAAAAAATCATTTAATCTAAAGATAATAAAAGACCATCATTCTGTCTTGTAAGGACTTTGATATTGGAAAATATCAAATGCATGTGTCATGTATGACATAGATCTAATACAATCATACATATCTAATGCCTTACTTACATAAATGAGAAAATGGAGTGTGGCAAACTAGGATGATTCTTGTATGATCTGAAATGTATCATCTTTCCATTTGTAGGTCTCAGTTTCTCTAAACTTTATGTTAAATAGCATTAGAGAAATTTGTTTTCTCTCACTAAATGTTAAACTACATTAGATAAAATCCTTATAAGATAAAACACATATATCCCCCAATGTCAAGTCAAAATCCATGGATTTATATGTATCTATATATGTACTAATGATATAGGCTCGAGGTCAATCTATATATATATGCCCCATGACCTTTTAAATTCTTAAGATCATCACAAATCTTAGTCCTTACACCTATATTACAAAAAATAACATGTATGATTGAGAGAAAAATGATGATCACCTTTATTAATAAAACCATATTGTCATAATACATGAGAAACATACAAATGTACAAAGAGCAAACACAATGATCCCTAAGTAACAGTGTCTAAGGACTTCAATACACCTATACTATATACATGTCTCTAAAAAAATATGGTTGAAGTCCTTTAGTCAAAGGATTAGCAATCATATCTTCAGTACTCAAATGCTCCACCTCAATGTCACCTTTTTGTATCAATTCATTGATGGTCAAATACTTACAATCAGCCATAATAAACCTTCACAGAACTCGCTCTATGTATGCTCTCTACGAGAGGCCTAATGAGTGTCGAGACATGTCTTAGTGAATCTGAATACCTAGGATGAAAGATGCTTCTCCAAGGTCGTTCATGTCAAAATGCTAGGCCAAAATTTGCTTAACCTCATGCAACATGGTTGAGTTATTTTATGCGAGAAAGATATAATCCACATACGAAAGTAAAAAAAGATAACTTTGCTCCCCCCAAACTTATAATACAAGCACCTTTCAACTTTATTTTTCACAAAGCCAAAAGAGGTAACAACCTCATCAAAGTTTAGGTACCACTGTCTAGAAGCTTGTTTTAAACCATATATTGATTTCCTCAGTTTATAAATTGTGTCAGGCTTTTCTATCCTAAAATCCTTTAAGTTTTTTCATATGAACTTTTTCACAAAGGTCTCCATTCAGGAAAGTGGTTTTAACATCCATCTGATGTAACTCTATATCATAATAAGCTACTATTTTCATAATCGCTCTGAATGTATCCTTAGAGGATACTAGAAAAAGGTAACATTAAAGTCAATCTGTTCTCTCTAAGTGAATCCTCTGGCAACCAACTGAGCTTTAAACTGCTCAACTTTACCTTGAGAGTCCTTTTTGTTCTTGAAAAGTCATTTACAATTGATAGGTTTGCAATTTTGAGGTAAATCAATAAGCTCTCATACCTTATTATGCTTTATGGACTCCACCTCTTCTTTTATTGCATCCAACCAAAAATCTGTATGGGTTTTAGAAATAGCTTCTGAAAAAATAACTGGATTGACAATATGTCCAATATCATAGTCTTATTCACTCAAATAAACTATGTAATTAGATAAAATAGCATGTCTTCTCACTCTAGTGGATCTTCTCAACTAAGCTAGTTCTTATACCTTAGGAATCTCAGTTTGTACAAGTATGGGTTCTTGTTCTTGTACTAGTATGGTATCAAGACCTTGAGCCACTGATTCTAAATGTATGAGTGATGGATACGAAATAATTGTAGTATCCATCCTACTGTCATCTGAAGGGTAAGAAGGATCACCCTCATCATAGACATCATATTCCAAAACTTAGTTGTTTGTGATTCTACAATTCTAGACCCTCATTCTCCACAGTAAAATCTGTAGCCCTTAGAATGGTTAGGATATCCAACAAAATAACAACTAGTAAAATAAGAATGCAACTTATTTTCATAAAGATTATATAAACTTACCTCAACAAGGCAGCCCCAAATACAAATGTGTGCAAGGCTAGGCTTCCATCCTTTTTAGATTTCAAATGATGTCTTTGATACTAATTTGCTTAGGACTCTATTAAGTATATATAAGGCAGTCTGTATGGCTTCTCTCCAAAGGTATTTAGGTAGGTCAGTCCTACTCTACATTATGTTCTTTAGGATGTGAATATGCCTTCGACCACATCATTTTGCTCAGGACTACCTAGCATAGTGAAATGGGCAACTATTCTACATGATTCCGCAAATTTAGCAGGTGGACCATTTTCTTGTCCTAGAACCCCATGTTTTCCATAATATTATCCTCCAGAGTCAAACCTGACAATCTTGATGGAACTTCCCAATTAGTTCTCAACCTCATCCTTAAAGATCTTGGATTTCTTAAGAATTTCAGACTTTTCTCTAAGTAAGACATATAACCATAACAAGAATAGTCATCAATAGAAGTCAGAAAATAAGTAGAATTACGCATTGTTACTAGATAAGGCCTACAAATATCTATACAAATGAGATATAATAAACCAAAAGCCAAGATTACGGATATCATTCCATATCGGTCGATACGAGCAGAAAGGTACCGTACTAGTCCAAAAATAGAACGGCACTGCCCCGTTTGGTATCAGGTATGAATACCGATCGGTACTAAAGGTTTCGCCAAGTATCGATCGGTATTTGAAATATTGGTAAAATACCAATGGTACCATGAAATTTGAAAAGTATAGGGACTAAATAGCAAAAAAAAATTAATAAAATCACCGCCCCCCAGCGACCCAACTCTATCACTTAACTTTCACTCTCTCTCTCACACGCCACTCTCTCTCTCTCTCACCCTCTGTCATCGTCGCTCGTCGTCGTCGTCCTCCACAATAACGCCATCACACCTCCCCTTTCCTACTAGTTTGTACGCCTCCCTCTCCACCACAACTCTGTCTCCTCCACTCCAGTCTCCACCGTGCCTCTCCTCCTTCTCCTCATTGGCTTCGCCTACTGCTGCCTCACTCCACCTGTCCTCCACCTACTTCTGGCTCTGTACACCTCCACCATCGCTGCTTGCTCCTGACTCCTGCTCGTCTTCCATAAAAACTAGATCTAGTTTAAATCTGACCCACCAAAAAGCCGACCAAACCACTGAATTTGTGATTTTTTTAATGTGTTTTAGATTTTTTCTACTCCTAAACTTGAATTGCATTTGTGAATTTCTAATTGTGAGATTGTGAATGGTTAGAGGATATTAGAATTGAATTGTTGTGAATGATTGGATTTCGATTTGAATGAAATGGACAAAGTGTGTTGTTTATCTAATTTGTTTATCTGTTAATTGATTTTCTATTGTTTATATGTTTTGTTTTGAATAAGTCATGGCCTTAGGTTAGTATTTGGAATTTGATTGGATTAGATTGTATTATTAGAATTTTCAACTACAAATTAAATTATAAATAAATTAGATAGCAAATTAAATTAAATTAAGCCTATTTATATAATTTCAATTTAACTTGAATTATTTGGGCAGAATTTAGGGTAGATATTAAGAATTTTTGTTGAATTTATTTTATTCAAATTTAATTTTAAATTTTAACTTTAATTTAGATTAGTTTGAATCTTTTTTTAATTCATAATTTAAGAAATTATATTTTTATAATAATTGAAAAGGACATATGGTAAAATTTATTTTGAACACAAAATTGAATTAATAGTTAAATTTAATTTACTGATTTCAAATATAACGAATTTGATTTATACTTAATTTGTTTCCAATCTATTATTTGAATATGACACACAAGATCTATAGGTTCACTCATAATTATTTTTTATATAATAAATCATACAACAAACTAAATCATAAGGCTAATTTGAAATCAACATTCTTGTTTATAAGTAGGTGATGTAGTTATATTAATGAATAAATTAATACAAAATGAGTTATATTACATATGACGTGAAAGGATCCATCAAGGAATTCCCCTTCCAGAACCTGAGTTGAGCTCTCCCGGCGACCCCACAGTAGCTCTCCAATCGAAATCTAACTCAACTGAAGGGTTCCCACAAAGCCAAGCCATTCAACTATTAAAAATCTTTTATATTTTAACTTTTACAAGCACGGAAAATAATGGGAACTTTTTTCAAAACGTTTTATTAAAAAATTAGGCAATATAACGATTTTTTTTATGATTCCCAAATCTCAAAAACCTGCATAACACATTTTAAAACACTTCTATATACACACAATTTCTCAACTACAAATTATGGACTTCAAGTCCACTCACAAGCAACCCTAAACAAATTATTCTCAACATTTTAAAAACATCATTGAGGATCAAAGCCCTCGTAGTTCATTAAGAAAAAATATTTACAATTCCACTAATATTCACAAGATCACACTTTTGAACTCTTTCCAAAATAACTTGAAACATATCACATACATAGAAAAAATAACACAAACACAGTAGCACCCGATGATATAACTAATCTTGAGGTGGAGTCCTAATTACTGCAACATCTGTACACATACCTGGGTAGATTTGTTTAAAAACACAAAAATAAGGGTAAGCTAAACAAGCTCAGTGAGTGTAATTAGTTTACAATAAAATTGAACTTTTCATAACAATATAACTGCAATATTCCATACAATCATAAAGTTCATGGTAAAACATTTTCCATAACAATTTATTCGAGCATCATCAAATCTGGTAATAACATAACATTTCGTAAAACACAATTTCAATTTTTGTGAAAAACTATTTCGAAATGCTTTTTGAAATTAAACTCATTATATAAAAGTTTCCATTTTCCATTTTCCTTAATAAATAAACAGTGGTGGCAATAAGTTTTCTGAAAACTTTAATACTGAAAAATAAGCTAACCACTATAATTGGTACCATACGGTAGCCCTTAAATCACTTTTAACATAAATAGTGGCAGAATTACTATTTTCATGACTTTCCTTACTCAGCATAGCCCACCATTAGTTTCTTTACCATACGGTACAATAGGCCTAAAGCACAGAGCTGATTCTGCATCGCTTACTATAACAGGTTAACAGCTATAGATTGATAGTTACAGAGCTAGTTCTGCATCACTTACTCGTAACAAGTCATGGAGTTGGTTCTGCATCGCCTACCTATGACTGGTTAACCACTATTTATGGAGTCGGTTCTACATCGCTTACTTGTAATAGGTTAACCACTATAAATATACCAGTATAATAACTTGTATAAAGCCTATCGGTGTAACATAGGAAAAGCAGCTCTTACATTTACAACTCATCTTATTTGTTAAATGAAGTATGGGAGGATCTATAATTCAATGATTTCAATGTAATTCCCAATCATATAAATTTTAACTTTCAAATTACAACACATATATTGCTAAAGCATACACTTATGCTAGCAATATTCACTTGTAAAATATCTTTTGCATAAAAATCAATATAAATATTCATTTCATGATCAAATGAAAACCAATTGCATAAACCCAATTTAAAGAACACTCACGTTGTTAGACTAATGCCCTAAAGGCAATCGCTTTTAGCGTATTTTGTACAAAATTGTGTACAGACTTTATTTTCAATAATAAAGAAAGGCATATTTCATTAATTTGGTGTTCGTTATTTATGAATTGATA
>JANKOE010000008.1:42374982-42396374 GCA_026284465.1 Erythroxylum citrifolium | reverse complement strand
TGTCTACTGTCCCTGAGGCCCTGCATATCATTGCATATGTGTGAGCCACAACCAGTATCTAATACCCATATGTTATGATCAGAAACAGTATTAACCTCAATGACAAAGATACCTGAAGGAGCCGAGGCATCTGATGCCTACTTCTGCGTCAAGGATTCCAGATAGACTTTACAGTTTCGCCTCCAGTGGCCAGTCTTGCCACAATGGAAGCAAGTTCCTTTTGGCGCAGTTTCTTTGGTTTTCTTTTTGGCTGCATTTCCTTTTGGTTTCTCAGACTTTTTCTTCTTTAGGTTCTTTTTCTTTGAACCAGAAGAAGAAGAGTCCACCACTAACACTGGCTTGCTATCCTTCTTGAAAGCTTGCTCTACTGTTTTGAGCAGATTGATCAACTCAAGGATTGTCGTGGATATTTGGTTCATCCGATAATTCAACACAAACTATGAATAACTATCAGACAATCCAACTAGAATTAGGTCAATACGTAATTCATAATCCATAACAAAACCTAAGATGGCCAACCTCTCAATATAACCATTCATCTTCAGTGCATACTGCACTGCAGATGTCCCCAGAGTCATCTTAGTCGTGAAGAGCAGCCTCGAGGTCTCGAACCATTCAGACCAAGCTTATTCATCAAAAATCTCTCTAAGATGAAACACTATGGTATTAGCATCCATAGACTCATGCTATAGAGGCTAGCATAATACAGGTACCCAAGTCACTATCTTTGAGATGCTTACGATATGCTTTTTGATCCTCATCAGAAGCATCAACAGTAGGTGGATCAGGAAGTGAAACGTCTAGGACATAGCCTAGCTCCTCATATCTGAGAACAATTCTCAGATTTCTCAGCCAATCAAGAAAATTAGGTCCAGTTAATTTATTAGAATCCATAAGTGAGCGCAAATTCACACTGGAAGACATCTTCAATCACCCTAAATGTGAAGAGAGAAAGAATGTTAGAATATTAATACATGCATGATCAAAAGGACTTGTATGACATGTATAGGGCTCTCACTAGTTTCAAAAAATCCATAGCCCTCACTACGAATCCAAGAAAACTTATGACAAAGTGTCCTAGTGGTTCAATATCTGACACTACTAAGAATGACCTTGGGTTTACCCAACAAGCCACCTTAGGTCAATCGGTAGGTATCAGTCATATCAATTGTATCATAGATGCAACTATCGTCTAGTGCTATCAACTCGTGATGTATGCACACACAATGGGTTATCAACTCTTGATGCACATATATCTTATGTATGCTACCCAATTACGCCTCTGTCTACGTTGACCTTGAGTCTAACAACAAATCAACGCTTCTAGTGAAAACCAACCCATTAATCCGAAAATCTTATTTCCATGGTTAGAACATATCCGTATAGAGCGAACTTGGGTTTACCCAACAACCCTAACTCTAAAAGAATTCTAGTTCTCCCTATATTAATGGAAGGCGTTAGTTTTCATATTATGTGTGAGGGATTTCATACTCTGGTCTCATCTAAGTTGTAGGAATATAGTCACAATGACTATATGGAATGATTTAGGATGTTTCATCAATCACATTGAATCTATATCCATAATCATCCACCATCCCACCTAACCAACCCTATCATGCATTCTTTAATGCAATCATCTCACTAGGTTTTTCTATATAGTTTGTGATGTGTTATGCATCTAAAGATTTGACATTCAATTAAACTCTTGAACCAAATTGCTTTATAATTTTGGCATCAACAGATTTCTCAATCTGTATGTTTTTAATTCCAATTCAAAATACCAATATACTAAGTGTAATACCCTCTACTCTGTGGTATCAATTAAACACTTTAATTGTATGATGCTTGCCATTTCTAGTCATACTAGACATGAAATACTCAAAATAGATTAATATAATATTATTCTCTTAGATTTTCAAATAATTTGAGAATATAAAACTATCACTCTAAGTATCTGTAGGTAGTCTCCACTTCATCAAGATTACTTCGGCACTTGTCACATAACTTGTGACGGCCGAAACAATCAAGACAGCTGAATACACCAACGAGATGCTAATATGATATATTTGACATCCAAAAATTTTTGGAAACCCAATTTCAAGAAAATCAGTTTGGCATGCATACAACATCAAAGTATTCTGATCACATAAAAAATGATCCAAGGCATTGAAACAAAAAAGCACACGATCAACATTTCAAACAAACTAGGTCCAACAGTTTTCTCAAAATTGTCTAGTTATGTCTTTTGCTCGAAAAAATCATTGAATCAATTTCAATAAATTCTGAGAAAATTACAGAGTCTATAACATGTTCACAACATGTTCCATGAATTTTCTAGGAATTTCTTTCCAAGAAAAACTCAACTAACCTCAGCAACCAAGCCAATCCAGAATCTGTGCTCCTTAACACAGACATTCCCAATAGCACACAAGAAATTCTCAAATAAATATTCAATCACCTCGAAAACCTTTTTTCATCTTCATAGACATTTATAAACATCTTATAACGAGGTTGGTGAAAGAAAATCTCAAAAACAATTTTTCTAGAATTTATTCTCGAATTTGCAATCATACTTATTCATGTAATGTGCATAAACACAACAACCAGAACAGAAGGGAATTAATTAGCAAAAACATATCAAATCACATTGATAAATTTTTTCCTTCCACAGACATATTCAACAACATCTCATGAGTAATACAATCTCTATACTAATTTCGAATTCAACACAATCAAAATGCACAACAGTCACAACCAATTGGCAGCATCACACATATTATAGTTTCTCCTTTATATGGGACACAAATAGCTCTGATACCACTATAGGAAAATCCTGATCCATGTGTCATATACACGCGGTGCGGAAAACAAAAAAAATTATTCTGGGACTTTCCTAAAGTCCAGGATCTATGTGCCTATGCAAGGAAATACCATAAAACCTAGCTGAATGTTCCCAATTCACATACATGTTCGTAACATACATATGGGAATTCATGGCATTTACATAAATCAATCATTTAAATAATAATCATGTACCTTGTGTGTAGTCTCCTTCGTTCTTTGATCTTTTACTTGTCGGGTTATCGTAAACCACAATGACCAAAACAGACCATCTCCAACGGTATCCACGCAGATATCGGAGAATCTAATCGAATCAAACTCTTTGATCCGAAAATAGCTAGAACAAAGACAAGAGTGCTAGCTCTTACCTTTTGTTCTATGGAGAGCAACATGAAGGAGAGGAGAAGATGATGAAGCTTAGAAGAATGAGAGAGTATCGTGAAGAAGAAGGCTTGAAAGATTGTCTCTAAACCTTTTATAAAACCTTCTCACGATCATCATCTTCTTTTCTAGCTTTTTGTCTTTCATTGCTTTTGTCTTTTATCTATTAAAGACATTAAATGCAAGATTGACAAAGTCTCTCCTCCTTTATATATATATATATATATATATATATATATATATATATGTATATGCTGAAGTGGTCCAGTTACATTTCGGTTGGTCCTACAGGGTTCCGAGTGTGGAAAACATCGGAGACTAGTTTCAGCAATATCGATGCCACGATCTCATCGGTACATATCCCGATCTCATCAAGATCCATTTGGTTCTATTACTCTCCATATAATGAATCTCTATCTAAAACTATTTTATGAATCCTCCAAATCACTCTTATGCATGTGACCCATTAGGTTCCCGGTTATTTTGGCCTCTTAGATTAACACTTAACCCAAGCAAGTCATGAGCGGCGTCTAGCAATATATCATAACCTCCAATTAACCGAAAAGTAAGTGGCTTGACGAATGAACCTGTGCTCATCACGAACCCTCCCATAGACAATTGTTGTGCAATTTGTCCTTTCACTATGCTATATCCCACTTGGTTATGAGTATGAGCAAAGTGTCAACTCTCACTAGATTGACTACGTCAAATCTAGTCCAAGTGATATCAGTTCTCGTCCTGGGACTCATTACTTTATATATCAATGAAGACATTCTTTATGACACATGTACTCCGGCCAGAGATTTCCATGTAATGACCCCGACAAGAGGCCATGGGTTTCATCTTCAGCTATCACAAAAGTGGTGAATCCTTTATTGGCTACTCAATTACCTTCGAATACCTCAAGTTATACCTAATCACCACCCTATGAGTGACCTCTGCAAGGCAACAAAGAATGGAGTCAAAACACAGAATCAGTATCCAAGATATCCTTGAGTATCTCAAGTCTAAGGATACTTGCACCATTGCTATGATGAGATTATCACTGACATTAGAATAGGACATCCAAGTGATGATCTCATAGTAGGTCATCCAATGTACTTACTACCTCTAGTAAGCATTCACATCTCAACTCTAAGCATCTCATGTTTACAATTTCTGAGATCCACTACTTGATCAAATCAAGGAGTTTGACACGTGTTAGTATATCCGAATTAACGATGTCCAATCTCATTAATCTTACGACTAGGGATAATTTAGATACTGACATAATTGCGTATGATAAAAATCTCAGTAGTATGATCGCATCATGATTTCCTTCATGTTATGTCATATATCATAGACTTCATTAATTTGCTTATAGATCAATATCAATTCATAAATAATGAACACCAAACTAATGAAATATGCTTTTCTATATTATTGAAAATAAAGTATATACACAACTATGTGCAAAACGCACTAAAGGCGATTGCCTTTAGGGCATTACTCTAACACCAAGTTCATCTATAATCTTGCATGGGTGTTGAATTTAATGAGAAAGGAATTTACCAATGGTAGGAATTTGTGTTGTCTTGCTGTGACAAGATTTGTAACGAATTTCCTATCACTTCTGTCTTTTGTTATGATGAAAAAAGAGTTAAGAAAATTGTTTACAACTGATAAGTGGGTTACATCTTAGTATGCTAGGTTTAATGTTGGATTGAAGGTTTCCATAATTATACTGGAAGATAGAGAATTTTGGTCTCAATGTTAATTTGTTATTCGAGTTTGCAAGGTGCTTCGCTTGGTTGATAGTGAAGAAAAGGCAACAATGGGTTATTTTTTTGATGTCATGGAGAAGGCAAAGGAAGCAATCAAGGCCAATATGAAACATAGGCCTTCTTTGTACACACAGTATCTTGCAGTCATCAATGAGAGATGAGAAAGGCAACTTTCTTCTCCGTTGTTTGCAGTTAGGTGTTTTTAAATTCTAGTGTTTATTTCGGATCGAATTTTACAAAAAAAGCTTAAGTTAATAGGGGAATGTTATTCACTATTACAATAGTTGTTGCCCATGAGATGATGCAAGATATCATGAACTCATAAATAGACCTTTATAAGTAATCTTCTGGGGATTTTAGATTGTCAATTGTTATTCGACAAAGAGCAAAACTTTCTCCAGGTATTAGCTGTTTCTTTTTTCTTATTTGTTGAAAATTAATTATTATCACTTTATTTTGTTTGTAACGCTACTTTTGTTTTCTTACGACTTACAGTTCCTCGGTGATATCAATTTGGAGTGATGTTTCAGAATTACAAAGATTTACAATTCGAATTTTAAGTTAATGTGTGAGTGCAACAGGCTGTGAACAGAATTAAGCACATTTGAATTCATCCATTCTAGGAAAAGGAATAGATTGGAGCACAAGAGATTGAATGACTTGATATTTGTTCGTTACAATCTAAAGCTTAGAGAAAGGTATGTTATTATCATTATTAATTTCGATATAATTTCTTATAAATTTTTAATAATTAAATTTTATTATTTACTAGGACTCTGAACAGAACAAATAATTTAGTAGATCCAATTTGCATTGATAATATCAATCTTTTGACGGATTGAGTTTATGAGGAACTAGGTTTAATAAATGTGAATGACTTGAAGATAATCTTGGATGAGAAAGCATTAATATGTCATTTGATGCATTGAATTTGAATGATGATGAAGAAGAGGTTCTTCTCAATTATGAGGATTTTGTAGCGTAGTTAGAGATGTCAATGGGTCAGGCTAAGTCCGGGCTACTCCTGGCTTATGGTGGCCCGTGGCCCGACGAGTCGGAATGGGTCAGGCAGTGGTTAATTTTTTTAAGAAAAAATTCAAAAACAACGTTATTTTTGAAGTAACGATCTGGCCACGAGCCGACCCGACCTTAGCCCATGGCCCAATCGGGCTGACCATGGTCGACTCGTGGCCTACCTCAAAATCAGGCCAGGCCTAACGGGTTTTGACACTCTAACATAGTTATAGTGAGCATCCTCCTATAGGCGATTGAATAAAGTTTCAGGTTTTTATTTTTCTTTTTTAATTTTACTTATATTTGATGTATATGTTAAATTCTATATATTTAATGTAATTGTAAATGGTTTTGTTTCAAGTTTCACTTCTACTTGGTTATTTCCTCATCACGAACTTTTGTCATAAATTGTAATAGTTTGAGAGTTAAGAATATTTATTACTCTTTTTTGGATTTTTTGATATTATTATTATTTACTATATGAAGAAATTGTAATATTTTACTACTTTGTATTTTTCTTAATTTTATATTTGTATGATGATGATTGTCTTTTTTATATTAATTGTGGTTATTATTTATATGTGAAATATCTCAAAATTATTGTTATTTCATATTAATTGTGGTTATTATTTATTATTATAATTTTGGAGATAGAGTTGATATAAATTTATAAAGTATACAATACAATCGTACAATATGAAAATGAAATATTTTGCAATTTTTTTTAAAAAAAATCTTTCATAGATATTTGGCGAGAATTGACGAAGAACAAAAACTATCATTAGTTTTGAGTAGGGTTGAATAAAAAGATAAATGGGGCGTGGCCAAGCAGTAAGGCAACGAGTTTTGGTCCGGGTATTCAGAGGTTCGAATCTTTCCGTCCCAAAGCAGAGTTTTTTTTATTCTTATTATTCTATTATTATTCTATATATATCCAAATAAAGATTAATATATAAAAAAAGATTATTTCATAAATTTAAAAAATCACCCAAAATAATACCTAGTATTATACCGATACATATTAATCGATACTGATACAATACGTACTAAAATCCAGTTTAGTACCATGCCCGGTAGATCCCACAATCAAAAAATTCAACAAAATTTTATATCACATCAACAAATAACTAACAGTACCCTAACACTGTTAATAAGTAGAGTTCAATTCGAACATTTTCCAAACATTATGATTCATTTTGAATGTTCTACTAACATCAGTGATCAATTTAAACACCATCAAATGTTAAAGTCCATTTTGTACACCAATGTGAACGTTAAAATTCATTTAACCCTTTTAACCTAATATTAACTTACCAATCATTGCATTGCGTTTTAATGTTAACCTCCAAGTTCCGAGAAATTCCTACATACCCTACTTAATTACAGAATGTGAAAGCTACAGCGCAGCCTCAGTAAATGAAACGAGAAACCAAGTTATTAACTACACCACAACGGCTTCAAATCACCTATGCCAACAAGCATGTGGTCCAATAAAATATTATCGGATAAATGAATATTGTGGGAAGTGAACAGAATAGACATGTTGGCACAAGTGACCTGTTCCCCACCACAACGCCTAGAACGTAAAAATAACTATAAAGCCGGCAAATAAAAAAAAATATTATATTAATTAGCAGGATTAGTAGCAGTGGCCTCGTACATGATTTTGATTGCCTGGCAAGAGTGTCAAATTTGCTCCCGCATTCCTGGAGGGATTCCCATTCTGAACTAAACTGGATCCTATTTATGTCGGAAAACTTATCAGAAAACTGGGGTGGAATAACAGTACAAACAACATTTGAACCCGCCAAATTTCATGAGCAGCAGTCCCTCCCTAACTAAAGTGATAATGACTTCACTTGAAGCTATAAATCTTCCACCATGATTGGTTACCAAGGCACCATTTAAACTCCCGTAATGTACAAGCTTGCAGCGAAAACAATGTCCCGCTTTATTGCATTCGAGGCGGTTTCCATTTTCTTGTAAAGAGCAGAATTACCCATAATAGCAGCAGCATTTTTAAATTCACGACATGTTTCATCCAGTCTGACAATTGTCCGCACTATTAAGCCTTCAGGTACGTCTGTGAGCTCACAGATATCAGCAAAAGGAGTACCCTGTCAAACAGAGTGGTAAGATACCTTCAAAATATTGGTAAGATGAAATGTAAGAGTTTCTAAGTAGAAGAAACCTTTGCCCACTCATAAACTACTTCAACAAGACCAAACTTTAGATTTTCCCGAGCATACTCCTCAGGGTCTATCTGAAGCTTGAACTGGGCTTGGAGCTCTCCAAGTCTTATTGCTGTCTCGTACAATCTGGAGAAATAATAATCTAAACTTAGATTGAAATATGAAAATTCAAGTAAACAGGTTCCGATTCAGATTGACTGCGCAAGATAATTTGAAAAATGTTCAAGTTTCCAATCCAATAAGTGGGAAGCTGAATTCTAGTAGGCGTTGTGGTGTAGTTAAAGTCGGTGATTCATTACTGCTACAACAACATATATACAGAAACTCCTGATCAGCCTCCAATAACTGGTTTATAGAATGTCGTAAGGGTCCAGAAGATATTTGCTAAACATCTCAGGGCACAAATCAAAAAACCAGTCCACGAGATTTTGACATATGTGGAGAAATCATTGAAAGGAAACAAGATGAAAAGAGAGTTGCCTATTTTTTGCTTGAGAAAGTTTGGAAGTAAGAGAAGGTTCAGAAGTGTTGCGCTGCTGAAACACGAAGGCAGACATTATTGCTACTGCTTCTTCTGGTTCCAAGTCATCAAATTGATTCTCAAACAAGCACTCCGTGCAAATCAATTCCTCCCCTGAATTCATCTCGCAAGCTACACGACCTTTGATTTGGACTACAAGATCCACATCTATGCAACCAATTTCCTTCAGAACATCTATCTAAAAACGCACAACTCAAAATATTCAGAGGCATTGCATGAACCTCAAAATAATCAACATAAGAACATCTACCACTTTCAGAGAAGAATGGAAAAGAAAATGCAAACTACAGAAATTACCCTGCCCTGAAAGTCAGGCATCTGCTCCAGGGCCTCATCTGACATTTGAAATTTTAAGTCATTAACTTCCTCTTTATGTTTCTTTATCTCTTTGGCTAAGTTAATATGCTCTCCTAGTTTTATGCACCCATGACACTTATTCACTGCCATCTTTTCCGTCAGGCTTGTCCACTTATGGTGTGCTTCCACGAGATTCATATCTTTCAACTTTAGGTCTGAAATATGAACAGGCCACGCCAAGCAGTAAGTGAAGAACATCCAAGTGACGCAATTCAAAGATACCAAACTGGCATTTACCATCATAGAACATCCTTACCTTTAATTGGATGTAGGGCTGGGGGGTACTTATTTCCATCAGATTTCAGTTCTAACAGCTGTTGAACTGTCTTCGAGAAGGCCATACTATTACCATCTTCAAGAAGCCGATCTGGATCAATCTTTATCTTAGGACTGCATATGCATACAAATTCTTCATTATCAATTCCTTTAACTTCATAGAATTGACCAGCAGAGACTCCTTGATATGGCAATTTTATATTGATGACACCAGATCCTTTGCGAGAAGTGGTGGTACAAAGGTACTCTTCTTCAAGACCACGCTTCGATTTTGGCATCAGAAGGAAACCTTGCGGGATATCACCACTTTTAGCATCTTTCAAACCACTGCCGCTCGATGCAGGTTGCATTGATAATGTCAAATCTGGTTTTAGTACTAATACTATATATTGTTTCATAGTGTGGGATGGAGCTTTCACAACAACTCCAAGCAAGTGGTCTTGAGCCTGCCAAATGAGAAGTCCGTAAATAAACACCAAAGATGAAGGTAGATTACGATACTAAAAGCATGGCCCATGATGGCCAGCAAGAACAATGACATATGCACAAGAATTTCCTCAATGCTGAGCTTGACTTATTCTGATAAAAGTCTTATCTGCTGTTGAAGATTAGAAAACATACTGTTTAGAAAAGCACCTATTCTGCAATTTTGCTATTGCACCATTAGTTCAAAACAGTCCCAGTTTACAACTTTCAAATTAGTATAGAAGATGTACTGCCCTAACTAGTTATGGGCTTCAACTGAAAGGCCATCTTCTTCATTAGGAAGTACTGAAGTAGAGAAGGAGAAAAATATTGGAGAGACAACTGCTAAAATATCCAACATATTGGAGAGACAACTGATAAAATATCCAAAAATATTGAAGACACAAATATCTGAGACTGATAAAATACTCACTGATTGTGATCTCACAAGTACCACCCTTCCAGGTCTAAGAAACTGTGGGGCAGTTGGGGAGTCCATAACTGCCTTTGATATCTGGTTGCTATATTTCTCAGCTTCCAAAAACATGTCGTAGTATTCCTCAATTGCTGGTTCACCTTTTATGCATCTATATTGAAAGTTTTATACAATATGAGTTATTGAAAGTTTTATACACTATAAGTTGTATTGCAAAACTGCAAAGGAATTAATCTGACACAATATAATTGGTTAACTGAAAGTATCACAACAGTATTTTAACTCATGCCACTTGGTGAGGAAGAGCATCATTTTCCCCACATTTAGTTTCTATCATAGATCTGTAACAAGTAGCAAAAATGAAAATGTTCACGGATTATTTCTCTCAAAGGCTCATGTTATTTGACAACAAAAAGACAAGGTACAAAGCACATGCATGCAAAATCATATAGCCCAAAATATCAACCATCTTTTTTACCTGAACCTATTAGAAAGATTTGATATGATTTAACTGATGCATCACATATATAAATATTACTTGGGTTAGGTATCCTATGTCAGGATAATTTAGGTATCCTGTTTCAGAATATTACTACATTGCCTGCATTATCCTACTCTTTTAAATAGAAGGTTAAGTAATATGTCACTTCACTTTATTTTTTGCTTCTAGAGCCAAACAAATTCCAAATGAAAATTTAAAATTAGAACAGGAGACTGTTGTGCTAGCCCAAATAGTACCATAAAAATTTTAATAAAAAAGAATCGTGTTGTTCTAAGTGGAACAATTGATGCAAATGTAACTGTTCATGGTAAAGAATATCACAATGAATGATACTACAATGCTACTGTTGAAATTTATGTTTCGTTCTAAAGTTTTGTTTTGTCTTGTAATGAAGATTTCAATGTCATTTCATCTTGAAACTTTTGGCATTTTTCTATTAAGACTTTCATCTTAGTTTTTAAAGATTCTATAAGTTATTTGCTTTTCAAGTTTGTATAGTGAAGGAATCAACTTGGGATTGATGTTATTATGATTTGAAAACTCAATTGTCTCTCTACAAAAATCTTATCAAGTGAGAGAGTATGGAAGTTTCAACCTTAGATGTGTCAAGTTACTTTTTCCTACTTTAGGTTATGTTACCACTAAAATTGTTTGCAGTCTTATAAATAAGAAGCTTTAAGCACCTAATATGTGAGCCCATTACTCCTTATGTCAAGTTATCATCTGTCTTAACTACTCTAGTGGTTATGAAAAACTTGTTATGAAAATTACGTTTCGCTTCTCTCTTCTCTAGACTATTATCTCTGTCTTCTCGCGAGTTCTTTGTTTCTTTCCGTGAACCACAATTCCCTCCATTGAATGTGTATCGAATGGTATCAGAGCACTTTCCTGGCATCAGATCGAGCTATGGTTGACAAAATGCAAGGTCCAGAAATGAGACGTATGAAGAGTCAACATGGAACAACTTCATGATTGGATATAGGACCTCTTTTTTCAAGAAGAAAACGAGAGTGAGCTGAAGATGTTGCAACAATTCATACAAATGCAAAGCCAAATCCAACAAGAGTTTTGGACACCCAGCCTAGGACCATCTCCACAAAATGGGCATGCATATATACCCACCCAATTTAGAAAACTTGAATTCCCAATGAACTGAAGTTCAAAATTGGATTTACAAAATTCAACACATCTTCATGGTTGATAAGACTCACTCCCAATTGAAGGTAGGGAGCTATATTGGAATGACACTAGTATACACCAGAAATCAAATAACCCAAGATGATCTGAGCTGAGTAGAGTATGCCATTCTCTTGATACAAAGGTTCGACGAGGGGGCATTCCAAAATCCTATGGGAGAGTTTAAACAACTTCAACAGATAGGTTCAGTAAGGTAATAAGGTAATAGTTGTGATGTTTGAAAGGTATTCTAATAAATTTTCCATAGTTGAACCCTACTTGGTGGGTTTCTTTTTAAAGGGATTAAAGCTGAGATAGAGCTAGCATTCGAAAATCCAATGGGGGAGTTTAAGAAACTTCAACAAATAGGTTCAATAAGGGAATATTGTCTGATGTTTGAAAGGTATTCTAATAAATTGTCATAGTTGAATCCTACTTGGTGGGTTTCTTTTTCAAGGGATTAAAGTTGTGATAGAGTTAGCGTTCAAAAATCCTATGGGAGAGTTTAAGAAACTTCAACAAATAGGTTCAGTAAGGGAATATTATGTGATGTTTGAAAGGTATTCTAATAAATTGTCCACAGCTGAATCCTACTTGGTGGGGTTTTTTTTAAAAAAAACTCCAGTAAGCATTTATGATGCCTACGAATCAAGAAGCCATTCCTGCTATATGCTACCCTTCTAAGACTACTTATACTAGACCTTACCAAGCTATGATCTCTAGAGGACTCGCTATTGAACCAGTTGTCACATCCGATCAATAACCAAGCCCTTGCTAAGACTAATTCACACATAGGGTCATTCCCAACTCCTACAACTGTAGCCTCAACATCTAGAGCTCAAGTTGGTAAAGTTGTGAAAAGGAACCAAAGGCAAATGAGCAATAAGGATTTCAAGGATAAAAAAGCAAGATTTATATGTTTTTCGTGTTATGACAGATACACAAGGCAGAAATGCAAAGAAAAGCAATGGGAGCTCATTGGAAAGTACAAACAGATGAGAATGGATTGACTCATTAGGGTAACCACACAAATCTTGATAAACAATGTGAGCACTCATAATTTTAGATCAATAATTCAAAGGGGCCTGGGTGATATTGAGGAATTGCAAGTGGATGGTGGCTTATTGTTTCCTAACTCCAAAGTTTGTAAAAATTTTATGAGGACTCTACAAGGGTTCCAACTCTCAACTAGTTCCTTGGTGCTAGCCCCTAGTGGTTGATATACGGTGCTTGAGGTCTAGTCATTGTCCAAACTTAATGAAGTATTATGTGATTTTGGCAAACAAACTACGCAATTCTACTAGCAAGGTCAACTAATGAAGCTAAAGGGAGGTCTAGCTAGTGAGTCTAAGTTGGTTCCTTCTAAGAAATTTCATAAGTTGCTCCATACGGCCTTAGTGACTAGCCAATAGTGTATGCTTAGGTTGGTAGGCCAATCGAGCAACAAATGCATGAATTAACTTTTGCGTCAAATCATAAGGAGGCTAAGAGAGAGAGAGAGAGAGAGAAATAGTTGACTTACTAACTGAGCATAACTCATCTCTGAATACCAGAAGGGTTGCCTCCACAAAGAACTTGTAGATAATTCCGTAATTAAGGGATTATTCTTAGAGATTATTCTTAGTTGTTTTCCTATAATATCTAGCTATATTAGAAATCTTTCCAAATAAGGAGTCTTCCTAAATTAGGAGACTACCAAAACTATGCACCCTAGCTCTATATAAGAACCTACGAGTCGAGAGCATATGTATGAAACAATCTTCTTTATACATCTAAGTTGTTTCATGATATCAGAGCCTCACGCTCTTCCATGAATTACAAAGCTGCAATGGTGGGGTCTCAATCTTCATCCCTCGAGACCACCAATAGCACAACCCCTTCCTCTGGATCAGGAAATAAATCTGATTCAGTCAACATACAACCAGAAAACTCCCTACAAATTTCAATCCAGAAGTCGAATGGAAGAAACTACCTAGAATGGTCCCAATCAACCCGTCTCGTGATTACTGGAAAAGGAAAATTAGGGTACATAACAGCAGCAATCCAAACTCCAAGGTCAAAAGACCCTAATTTTGACCAATGGTGCTTGGAAAATGCCATGGTTACAGCTTGGCTCATCAATTCCATGGAACCAGGGGTTGGAAGACCCTTTATTTTTCTCCCAACAGCCAAAGATGTATGGGAAGCCGTCAAAGAAACATACTCAAACCTGGAAAACTATGCTCAGTTGTTTGAACTCAATTAAAAAATGTGGAAGATGCAGCAGGGTGAGCAAAATGTGATTGCATATTATAATGAAATGACTATAATATGGCAGGAGTTGGATCTGTTTGAGGAAACACAATGGAAAGACCCAGAAGATGTAGCCCAATATAGAGAGAAAGTTGACAGGGGACAAGTGTTTGTATTTCTTGCTAGCTTGAAGGCAGAATTGGATGAAGTCAGCGAACATATTTTGGGATGTAGGCCACTACCCTCAATAAGAGAAGTCTTCTCTAAACTCAGAAGAGAGGAAGCTCGAAAGAGTGTCATGTTGGGAAAAAATGGCACCATAGACTTCCAAAATGAAGGCTCAGCATTTGTCCCAAAGAATAGTAATAGTGAGGGTGAGAAAAGTAGAAACAAGCAGAAACCTTGGTGTGATTTTTGTAAAAAACCATGGCATACAAAAGATACCTGCTGGAAGATACATGGCAAACCAGCAAACTGAAAGAAAAAATGGGCTAGTGGAGCAAGAGATGGGAAAGCTTTGCAAGCTACCAGGATACCTCCAGCTCATCTGATAGAACTCCTCTAAAAATGACAATATAATGTGTAAGAAAGAATCTGATGGATCAAAACAATCTCATCGATTCTATATGTATATTGATATTCAGTAGCAAATAAACGAATACACTGAAATGATAATCAGCCTATATGAGGGGCTGTACCTCCCAAACACTCACTCAATCCAGAAATTCATGCATACCCCTTACATGTCATTCCTCACCTTTTATACCCCAGTCTACCCCAATTATTAGATGACATCTGTCCCTCCGATGTAACTAACTCACGTGCTAGGATTTGCCAACGTCTTCTTACGCCTACTGTAGACTAATGTTCTTCTAGCTCTATCAATACTCCCCTCCAAAACTCGCACCTTGTCCTCAAGGTGAAATGTAGGAAAGTGCTCTGCAATTGCAGCATAGGATTCCCATGAATTTTCAAATGTAGGGAGATCTTGCCACTGAATCAACACCTCCTCATTCCCATTAGCATCCTTCCGGATCCCCAATACCGTTTCAGGTTGTAAATCTAGCTCCCACTCATCAGTTAACTGCTTAGGTAATGGTTGTATCTGCACAGGATGAGGAGCAGCCCTCTTGAGCAATGATACATGAAAAACCGAATGAACTCTACTGTATGCAGGTAATTCCAGTCTATAAGCCACTGCTCCAATCTTTTCAACAATCAAAAATGGCCCATAGTATCGGGGGCTGAGTTTCTCATTCAGCTTCCTTGCTAAGGATCGAAGCTTGTATGGTTGGATTTTCAGGTAGACCCTTTCTCCAACTGAATACTCCACTTCTCTTCGTTTCTTATCTGCCTGGGTTTTAATCCGATTCTGAGATCGCAGTAGGTTGTCCCTTAATTCAGAAATAACTCCATTCCGTTCTTGAAGAAGTCGGTCCACCTCCTCCACTGCTGACAATTCTCCTGCATAACCGAATAAAGTAGGTGGGGGTCTACCATATAGTGCATAAAATGGAGAAGTCTTTGTAGAACTATTATAGTTAGTGTTGAACCAGAATTCTGCCCAACATAACCATTGAGACCATTGCTTCGGTTTGCTTCCTGTGAAGCAACGGAGATATGTTTCCAAGCATCGATTGGTGACCTCAGTCTGTCCATCGGTTTGGGGGTGATAGGCTGAACTAAACTTCAGCTGTGTACCTGCCAGCTTGAATAACTCAGTCCAAAATCTGCTCATGAAGACCCTATCACGGTCAGACACTATGGAGGCCGGAAACCCATGTAACTTCACTATTTCTTTAACAAATAGTGCAGCAACCTCAGGAGCAGAAAATGGATGGGCTAATGGCAAAAAATGAGCATATTTTGTCAGCCTATCCACTACTACCATGATAGTATCCATTCCCTTACTCTTCGGTAGGCCACCAATGAAATCCATTGAGATATCGGCCCATACTTGCGAGGGAACTGGTAAAGGTTGTAGTAAACCAGCAGGGGATAATGCTTGGTACTTATTTCGTTGGCATACCTCACAAGCTTCCACGTACTTCTTAATGTCATTCTTCATTCCCTCCCAGAAAACCAGACTCAACACTCGTTTGTAAGTGCGTAGGAACCCCGAATGGCCCCCCATAGGTGAATCATGCAACTCTTTCAAAATAATTGGTATCCGACTAGAGGTTTTTGGCAAAACCAACCTCTTTTTATAATACAATCTGCCTCCCTTCACTGAAAATCCCATGTGTTCTCTACTCCCACTTAACAAATCTTGTAAGATGGTGTGAAGTTTCAGATCAGCCCGAATTTCTGTCTCCAAGTCATCCGAGTCCACCATTTTCACTGTGGATATCGCGGCACATTCCATTTTACGCGACAAAGCATCAGCTGCTTGGTTCTCCTTGCCCGGTTTGTACTGCACCTCAAAATCGTACCCCAAAAGCTTTGCTGTCCACTTTTGTTGCTGTTCTCCCAACAGCCTCTGATCTGTCAAATATTTCAGGCTTCTTTGGTCAGTTCGTATGATGAATCGTCTCCCTAAAAGATAGTGTCTCCATTTTTGAACCGCCATCACTACTGCCATTAACTCCTTTTCATAAACTGACTTGGAGAGTGCTTGTGGAGGTAATGCCCAGCTGAGATAAGCTAAAGGTCTCCCTTCTTGCATAAGTACTGCCCCTAATCCTTTCCCGGAAGCATCTGTCTCTATAACACACGGTTTAGAAAAATCAGGGACAGCTAAGGTAGGGAGGTTTACCATTGCCGATTTCAGTGATTCAAATGCTTGTTGAGTCTCCATATTCCACTGATATCCTTCCTTCTTTAGTAGTTGAGTGAGAGGTTTGGCAATCTTACCATAGTCTCGAACAAAGCGTCGGTAGTATCCTGTGAATCCCAAAAACCTACGGACAGCTTTTACATCCTTCGGTATTGGCCAATTCGCGACCTCTTCAATCTTAGATGGATCGGCTTGGACCCCCCGTGCTGAAATGACATGCCCCAAGTATTTTAATTGTTCCTTACCAAATTCGCACTTCTTCTCATTGACATACAACTGATGGTTCCGAAGGATCAACAAAACAGCCCTTAAATCCTTCAAGTGTTGTCCAAAATCTGGACTGTATATAAGTATGTCATCAAAGAAAACTAGAACGGACTTGCGTAGGTAGGAACGGAATACCTCATTCATCAATGCTTGGAAGGTCGAGGGTGCATTGGATAATCCGAAAGGCATCACTAGCCATTCATAGTGACCCTCATGTGTTCGGAAGGCCGTTTTGTGTACATCTTCTTCTCGGACTCGAATCTGGTGGTAGCCACTCTTAAGGTCCAGCTTTGAAAACACCTTGGCCCCTCCCAATTCATCCAATAGCTCATCAATTGTGGGAATGGGAAATTTATCAGCTACGGTCACCCTATTCAATGCCCTGAAATCCACACAAAATCGCCATCCTCCATCCTTTTTCCTCACTAATATTACTGGGCTGGAAAAGGGGCTTACGCTGGGTCTAATGACTCCCGCCGCTAGTAATTCCCCTACTATCTTTTCTATTTCATTTTTCTGATAATGGGGATATCTATAGGGCCGTATGGATGGTATTTCTGCTCCTGGTTTTAAGGTGATGGTATGGTCGTGGCTCCTACAAGGAGGTAGCCCTGATGGGGGTGATAAGACATCGGTGAATTCAGCCAGCAATTCTTTAAGTCCGGCTGCTCCTTCCATGGTGGATTCTGGTGGCTCTATGCTGTTTATATTGACAAGGTAACCTTCTCCTCCCTCTTTCACAGCTTTATAAAGTGACTGTAAAGTTGCCACCGACTTCAACAAAGATGGGTCTCCTCTCAAACTGAATAGTTTATCCCCTTCCACCCACTTTAACGTCAGCTCTTTGAAGTTGGCTCGGATGTCGCCCAAACCTTCTAACCAATCCAGTCCCAAAACCACATCCACTCCTCCTAATTCAAACAGAAAAAAATCCCCTTTAATGGTTATACCCTGTGTCTCCATCTGTAAGTGCTCACAAACACCTTTTCCTCTTATTTTATGCCCATCCCCCACTTGTACTAAGAATTCAGGAGTATCCACCACCTGTAATGACAGCTGCTCCACTATCGGTTTTGATATAAAATTATTGGAGGCCCCACAGTCCACTAACATGAGCACTTGTCTCCCTTTTAAATTTCCCCACACCTTGAAGGATTTCTTTGTCGTCAGTCCCATTATGCTCATCCTATTCAACTGTAACTGTTTCTCTTCGTTCTCATCTCCCTCGGCATCCAAGAACACTTCTTCGGGTAGCTCAGTCTCGGTTTCCTCCTCCACCATGTACACTCGGAACTGCTTGTTTTTACAAACGTGATTGGGGCTGAACCGTTCATCGCAATAAAAACACAAACCCTTCTCATATCTCTCCTTAAGTATTTCCGGTGGAAGTTGCCGAAAATTGCGCCTCCTAACCCCTCCAATCCCTTCTCTCTGGGGTAGGGTCGGATTTAGAGCTGCCGCGCTCCCCTTCGGTTCCATGGTTGCTGGTGGTTTGGGTCTAAAGTCCACGGTGGTGGATCTGTTGAATGGAGCTGGTTTGTTGAGGATCGGTCTCTGCATGATACTTGCACTGCCCTGCTTCACAATTAAGTTCCTCTCCTCCACCAGTAGCGCCATGTCCATCACCTCACTCAAGGACCCAACCTGGTGCAACTTGAGTTCTGCCTTAATTTCCAGCTTTAACCCATTCAGAAACAACCCCGTGAGAATGTCTTCATCAATGTGTCGCAACGGCCCGGTTAATAGCTCAAAGTTTTCTCGATATTCCATCACTGTCGACGATTGTTGTAGTCCAAATAGAAGTTCGTATGGGTTCTTAGCCAATGTTGGCTGAAAACGCTTGAGCACCGCTGATTTAAACGTCGTCCAATCAGCTGCGGCATTTCGCGCCTCCCACCAATTGAACCACACTAATGCTTTACCCTCCATCGCCACTACCACTGCGTCCCTTTTGTCCCTATCGGCCACCCCATTAAACTGAAAATATCGCTCTATTCTATTCAACCAGCCATATGCATCCTCCCCACAGAAGATCGGAATCTCTAACCTTCTTCCCTTCTCCTCATAAACTCTCCCTTCATCTCTTGCTTCAAACCTCCGAACCCCCTCACATTTCATATTACTTCCCTGCCTGGTTTCTGCCGACTCCCCCACTCCATTTCCTTCGGTTTCTTCAGCAGTCTCCACTACCGATTTCCCCTTGGAGGACTCTGCTCCTTTCCCTTTAATATGTTGCATCATTTCCAGCAATGCTTCCTCCAGTCGGCGTGTCTTCTCTTCATTTCTCTCCATCATTTCAGCTAAGTTTGCTACACTCCTCTCGATCAATTCTATTTTCTCCATTCTTCTAGTCACTACCATCCACTACCGAAACAACTTCAATCCAAGGCACCAAGAACTTGCTCTGATACCAATTGATAGAACTCCTCTAAAAATGACAGTATAATGTGTATGAAAGAATCTGATGGATCAAAACAATCTCATCGATTCGGTATGTATATTGATATTCAGTAGCAAATTAACGAATACACTGAAATGATGGTCAGCCTATATGAGGGGCTGTACCTCCCAAACACTCTCAACAATCCAGAAATTCATGCATACCCCTCATACAAAATATTCCCCTCCTTATATAATCCATCCTACCCCAATGATTAGATGACACCTGTCACTAGATTCTAACTAACTCACGTGTTGCTAGAATTCACCAACTTCTTATTACGCCTACTATAAACTAATGGCCTCGGAGCTCTATCAATACTCCCCTCCAAAGCTTGCACCTTGTCCTCAAAGGTGAAACGTTGGGAAGTGCTCAGCAATTGCAGCATAAGATTCCCATGAATTTTCAAAGGTAGGAAGATCTTGCCACTGAATTAAGACCTCCTCATTCCCATGAGCATCCTGTCGGGTCCCCAACACCCTTTCAGGTTGGAAATCCAGCTCCCACTCTTCGGTTAGTTGCTTAGGTAAGGGCTGTATCTGCACATGATTAGGAGCAGCCTTCTTAAGCAATGATACATGAAAAACCGAATGGACTCTGCTATATGTAGGTAATTCCAGCCTATAAGCCACAGCTCCGATTTTTTCAATAATCACAAAGGGTCCATAGTAACGGGGGCTGAGTTTCTCATTCAGCTTCCGTGCTAATGATTGAAGCTTATATGGTTGGATTTTCAAATACACCCTTTCTCCCACCGTGAACTCCACCTCTCTTCGTTTCTTATCCACTTGGACTTTAATCCGATTCTGAGATTGCAAGAGGTTGTCCCTTAATTCAGTAATGATCCCATTCCTTTCTTTAAGAAGTCTGTCCACTTCTTCCACTGTTGATAACTCACCTGCATAACCAAGTAAGGTGGGTGGATGTCTTCCATATAGAGCATAAAATGGAGAAGTTTTTGTAGAGCTGTTATAATTCGTGTTGAACCAGAATTCAGCCCAACATAACCATTGAGTCCATTGCTTCGGCTTGCTTCCGGTGAAACAACGGAGATACGTTTCCAAGCACCTATTGGTGACCTCCGTTTGCCCATCGGTTTGGGGGTGATAGGCTGAACTGAACTTCAATTGTGTCCCTGCATGCTTAAAGAGCTCAGACCAAAATCTGCTCATGAATACCCTATCTCTGTCAGATACTATTGAGGCCGGGAAGCCATGTAGCTTCACTATCTCTCTAACAAAGAGTGCTGCCACATCTGAAGCAGTAAAGGGGTGAGCCAAAGGCTGGAAGTGAGCATATTTTGTGAGCCTATCGACTACCACCATGATGCTGTCCATTCCCCTACTCTTCGGTAGACCTCCAATGAAGTCCATAGAAATATCCTCCCACACTTGCGAGGGGACTGGTAGTGGCTGTAATAGACCAGCAGGGGATAATGCTTGATACTTATTGCGTTGACACACTTCACATGCCTCCACATACTTTTTGATGTCATTCTTCATGCCTTCCCAAAAACCCAGTCCCAACACCCGTTTGTAAGTACGTAGGAACCCCGAATGACCGCCTATAGGTGAGTCATGTAACTCTTGCAAAATGGTCGATATCCTACTAGATGTTTTGGACAACACTAGTCTCTGTTTGTAATATAACCTGCCCCCCTTAACCGAAAAGCCCGGGTGTTCCTTGCTCCCACTTAACAGATCTTGCATGATAGTGGTTAGCTTCGGATCAGC
>JANKOE010000008.1:42340898-42354611 GCA_026284465.1 Erythroxylum citrifolium | reverse complement strand
ATTAATAATTAATAATCAATATGATAATAAAATAAAATTTTATTCAGTTTTTATTTATTACATAATAATACTAATATGTAAGGTCATCAATTACTCATATTTTATTTATAATACATATTTTATAACTAATTGTTAATTAATTTTTATTAATAAATAAAATTTATATTTCTACAATTTGTCATACTGAGATGTAAATATATTTTTAAGTATATTAATTTACATATAACATCAGCAGAAAAAGTTGTAAAAAACCGTTTTTTTTCTTTACCATGTAACTTTCTCTCTCTTTGTTATATAGGAAACGGTATAATTAGCTTTTGATGATTAAATATTTAGCAATTTGATGAAAATGCTCATGTATATTAGCGTTTTCATTTTTGGTTGTTGGAAGACAAATAGCCATTAGATCAGCTACTCTGGTCAAACAGCTAAAAAAATAGCTGATTGGTAACAAACCAAACGAGGGCAATATATATATTAATCGATTTATAAAATTTAAGTGATCTTAGCTTTTAGAAATAAAATATGAAATATGTTTTGTAATTATTTCGTTGCCCGCGATATCAGCTCGTGCCCTAATTTTCTAACAAATAAATATAGATTTGGTGGAAAAAAGATTGAAATATTGGCTAGTTTTACTACGGTAAAATGAAACAAAAAAAATTTTGGTTAGCTCACGAGGTGTTCTAGAAGGATCCTAATTATAGGAAGACACCTTTAAGTCATCCACTTTCAGACTAATCTCTACTTGCACCGAGTCAGCCCGTAAAAAACAAAGTGCTGGCCAAATAGATTTTTCCATTCCCAAGAATGCTTTTATTACGTGGTTCAATGGTTAAGCACCTTAAACCTTACTTCGATGTTTGTCCCAAGTTTTTAAACCTACTAAAGTAATTCAACATAAATGTCATAGTGGAAGTATTGATCATTTTGGGTATATAATTTACAGAATTTGTGTACAATTTGAAATAACATCTCGTGTAATTTCTTGGCTAAAGAGTAGAAAATTGCTAATTACTAGAACCATTTATATTTGCCTCTGAGAAGAGAATGCCTTGTTGACACATAAGTTGGACCAATAATAGTGGCAAATCCTATAAAAGAGCTCCTGTGATATATTTGATTATTCATCTTAGCCTTTGTGTTTTTAATTCGTTCACCTTAGCCTCTGTATTTTTTATTATCATTCAAGATACCCCAATTGGATATTTTCGGACAAATTTATCCTTGGAATCAAGAGATTAAAAAAATGTATTCCAATAATCTAAAGGCAAATTTATCCGAAAACACCCAATTGGGGTATCTTGAATGAGAATAAAAAATACAGGGGCTAAGGTAAACGAATTAAAAACACAAGGGCTAAGATAAATAATCAAGTATATCACATGGGCTGTTTTATATGATTTGCCAATAATAGTTCAACTTTAAGCAACATTTGAGTAACAGTTTGCAACGAAGTAATGATATATTCTATTTTGATCTACTCAGGTGGAACGGTGTTTTTTTACTAATTTATATTTTTTTTCAAGGGATGGAATTTATATAATTTTTCATATTAGTTATTGTTATTATTTACGTGTCAAACATATAAAAAGTAATATTAATAGTAATTAATAGATTGTTGTTATTTTAAAATTTTATTATTATAATTTTTAAAATTTTGATTGATGTATAATTACAATTTATTTTATATTTTTTAAAAAATTTATAACCTATTTTATAAACTCACAGCATGCGTCAAAATAACACGATACAATATTGATCGTACCAAAATTAAATTCAATATTGATAGGGCATGCGAAACATTTAGTAGTAGGTTGTTAGATGGATAGTGTGAAAAACAACTAAGTTTGGAGTAAAATTATGAATACCGTTTTGTATCGGTAGGTATTGGTCGATATATATTGTACCGGATTAAAACTGATATGAAACAAATGATCGGTCATACCAAATTTAAATACTAGTCGGTATCAACTTGTTTTAGATAATACTAGCTGGTATTATACCGAAAATTTTAAAAAATAGAGAGATTTTTTTGCAAAATTTTCAAAAAATTTTAAAATTTCAATCTCTTTTACCTTTCATTTCCTACCTTTTTTCAAATTTTTTTAATTAGTTATTTTATTTATTTCAACTTTTATAATTATTCTGAATTTTTATTTTTTATTTATAAAATAATAATAAATATTTTTATTACTAAAAATAATTATAAATAAAATAAAACTTAAAAATAAATTATTTTTATTTAAATATTATATTAATAAAAATAATTTATTTTTTAAATAAATAATTTAAAAATTATTATTTATGAACTAATATTTATTTTATATAGTTTTAATTATTAAATCAAAATGTATATATTTTAAAAATATATTTTAAATTTAATTATATTGTTAATAATTATTAAATTAATTTTATAAATTAAATTAAAATTTTAATTATTATTTATTATTATAATTTTTAGAGGCATAGTTAAAAATATACTGATATAATATCATATTTGAATTCAATCTAACACTAAACTCGTTACGATATTAGTAACATTGGTTGGAGTGTCGGTAAATTAGAACAGTAATCATTGACGAATATAACTTTTAATCAAATAATTCATCTAGGACCGCCTCACACGCGTCGATTCGATTATCGTGTGACTGTATTTTCCCAAATTCACCCTTCATTTTGGTCCCACCACCCCACCCATTGACAGCGATGTTGCGGTCTAGTGGTAATCTCCCACAGAATCTCAATTCCTTAAGAAATTTGAATTAAATCGAAGCCGTTCGATATTTAAGAAAAGAGCACAGCGGACCCGAAACGAACAATTTAAATTCAGTTAGGGTATTATATGGCGTCCGGATGCGTCCAGAAGCTTCTTTCTTACTATAAATTTCTGCACCTGTTAACGGTTTCTTCTGGTTGCTTCGAGATAAGGTCGACAGGGTACGCGAGGTTTTTTGGACACCAGAATTTGTAGCTTGCTAAGGTACGGTCTTGATTATAATTATTTTTTCTTCTTCTTTTCTCCGATAGTAGGCGTGATGAATAGAAACTATACGATTCATGTCGGTTGTTTAGGTTTGATTTATGATATCTTGAGATAATAAGATTTGACAAATTATTTTCTTTGTCGAGGGATAAGAAGGATGTGGATATGGAATTTCCTTCATTTGTCAGGAGACGAATTCGGCCCATGTTATTGTGTTTAATTGTGCTATTTGTGTGACCCATTGTGTTGTTCATTGTCCATGGTGTATGAGTTTCCTTTTTTTGTCAGTATTTGTTTCTCATCATCCCCAGTTATAGCTGCGAGTAAGTGCGGACATCAATTGTTATTTCAGAGTTGTTTTTCCTGGGTAATATAATCTTAATTTTCTGCATTTATGCTGTCCCAGATGTCGTACTCCAGAAGATCAGCTTACTCCCCTTCTCCTTCTCCATATAAGAGATACGGCAGGTCCATCTCCAGGTCTTTGTCGAGGTCGAGGTCAAGGTCTAGGTCTAGGTCTGGAAGCCAGTCAAGGTAGAGCTGCTGGCTCTTGAAGTTTTTTTTTTTTATTATTCCTTAACAGTTTTTTCATGAGGTTTTCGTGATGTCGTCTGATGGTTTCATGGCTGGCAGGAGTGAATTAAGTGATGTGGAGAACCCTGGTAACAATTTGTATGTGACGGGATTGTCACCAAGGATCACTAAAAGAGAGCTCGAGAGGCATTTTGCTACTGAGGGAAAGGTTTGCACCGTATTGTTTGTGTATTGCCTTTTTTTAGGTATGCCTTCTCAGTTGACATGTATCTCTTACTATTTGACGGTTGTTTGTTATAGGTTATTGATGTTCATCTAGTTGTTGATCCTTGGACAAGAGAATCTCGGGGTTTTGGATTCGTTACAATGTCTACGGTTGGTGAAGCTGATAGTTGTATCAAGTACTTGAATCGCTCTGTTTTGGAAGGACGAGTCATTACTGTGGAGAAGGTAAAATCTTGGGTTATTTAATGGTATGCAGAAGCAAACAGCTTAAATTTAATTCCATCTTGATACTTATTTTGTACGTAATTTCTGGATGGCTTGTTTTTAGTGCTTATGAGTTTGAAAGTTGTTTGCTTCTTTCCCCTTGAAACTTCTGTGGCAGCAGGTTAGCTGTGTGTAGCAGCTCTTCATCAAATTCAAAGTTCTTACCACAACTAAACAAACAAATCAACAAGTATCAGACTGTTGGGGTTGTATGCCCTGCATTTCTCTTCTTTTTTGCAATTATAATTCATTATGCTTGGCTTATCACCTACATGCATCAAAATCAAAGGAAAAAATTTGATAAAATGCATTATGTTTCCTGTTATGGAATTTGATTATTTAATGAGCTAATGATGTTAACTTAAATGCAGGCAAAGAGGCGGAGAGGACGGACTCCTACTCCTGGAAGGTACTTGGGGCTAAGAACAATCCGTGGTATGTCTTTTAGAACCTGAAGGATATTGCATTTTTATGGTTTTTTTTGTGTTAATCCATGCTTTATTTACTTCCATCATTCTTTTGTAGTGCGTCGCTGGACGCCGAGTTCCTCTCCTCGTCGATCTCCTAGCTACTCTCATTATAGGAGCTGCAGCCGGTCTCCTGGTTATTCATCCGAACGCAGCAGAAGTAGATCCTACTCCCCTTACCCAAGCAGGAGATCCTACTCTCCTTACCCAAGCAGAAGAAGATCCTACTCTCCCTACAATTATCGGTGCAGATCCTATTCTTCTCGCTATAATAGCCGGCAATCATATTCACGGTCTCGTTCCCCTTATAGGAGGTCTCGCTATTATGGCCGACGATCATATGCACGGTCTCGATCCCCTTACAGTAGGTCTCCTGTTAGCCGGCGTGATCGGTCATACTCACCATATGACTCCAGGTATTACTTGCCAGATGATCGATACTATAGAAGATCTCGGTGTCATTATGTTAGTCCTACACCTCGAAGGACAAGGAGGAGCTACTCGCGCAGCATTTCCCCAAGGAGTTCGAGGAGGAGCTACTCACGCAGCATTTCCCCGCACCTGAGAAGGAGCTCGAGGAGGAGCTCCTCGCGCAGCATTTCCCCGCACGTGAGAAGGAGCTCGAGGCGAAGCTATTCAAGCAGTGTTTCTCCTCCCCCGAGGAGTGCATATAGGAGTTATTCTAGGGGTTCATCTCCTAGGAGGGTTTCAAGGAAAAGTGGTTCACGTTACAGACGGGGATATTCTGGTGATAGTTATGATAGAAGCCGAAGTGTGAGTGCAAGTTCCAGATCCGTTTCTAGGACTGGTACCCCAAGGTCGGCATCACCATCATCATCCTGAGCGTGAAGCAAATTTGTGATTTTGAGTGGCTGCTTGGTGTTTCTGATTTGGGTTCAGAGTCATGGCACCGCACTGCAGTTGATATATATTGGAGTGTTTATGTTATTCAACGTGCATACTACTCTTTATATGGCTTTCTAGCTATTTAATAAGTGACTGTGTTAATGTAGAACCAGTATGTCTAAGCTTGCTATTAGTTATAAAATGCAGCAAAATATAACTGCAGAGAGCATTAATATGCATTGATAGGAGCACAAAGATGCGTTTAGTAAGTGGCATTGCAAACTGTTGACATTCTAAGTAACAAAGAAGTTATGGTACTCGGCACTCTTCTATGTTCCATATTTCTTTGGCATATTGAGCAATTGTCCGATCACTGCTGAATTTGCCGCTGCCAGCAGTGCTTAATATTGACATCTTCAGCCACATCTTCCGATCCCTGCACCATACAATGTTTCTAAATTATATGCAAATTTTGTATAACAAATTTTAAGATAGGCAATAGCTCACTTGTATGCCTCGTCGACTCTTTCCTGCGCGTCGAGGTAGCTTGGGAAATCATAACCAACCAGGAAATAATCTCCACGACCGTACCCAGTGTTTCCCTCCAGAGAATCAAGAAGTGGGCCATAATCATATTTTCCAAATGCTCCGCTTCTTACAAACTGCTTGGCCTCCTCAAACCGAGGATCCGGTCGGAACTGTGTTTTAACATAATGTTAAGGCAAGGGAAGACAACTTTTAGCAATACTTTTTGGGGATAATTGAGAATCTTACCATGCCCTCTTCTCTTTCTTTGCGCAGTTTAGAGATCTGATCTGCTGTCGCACCAAAGAGGAAGAAATTTTCCTCTCCGATTTCCTCCCTGATCTCCACGTTGGCTCCATCAAGTGTTCCTATAATAAGGCAGCCATTGAGTGCGAATTTCATGTTGCTTGTCCCGCTTGCCTCCATACCTGCAGTACTGATATGTTGCGACAGTTCACTCCCTGGAATCAGCATCTCAGCTACTGACACATTGTAGTTGGGAACGAAAACTACCTGAAATTTCAATTCAAATATATGTTTAAATGCCATCATATATGTTCTATCAACACATGATATTTAACATAGCATGCGTTATCAGCTTTTCCTGTCACCAAGTGCTTTCAGGACTTTCTGCAGAATTTGCCTTACCTCTACTTCCCTATGACTTTGCATTGACCAATCTCTGTAATTGTTAACAATGTTAAATGTCACAGCTTTGATTAAGGAATACATCCATGTACACAAGGTCGACAACTCACAAGGTTTCTCTTTTTGTTAAAACACAACTGCCCATAATAGAACTGAAGGGTTTGCGGACCATCAGAGTACTCACAACCTAGCCATTGAGCATCTACGCTAAATATACCAATGATAGCCACTTCACTAGAATGAAAGTGAGTGATGTGGTTCAATGGTTACCCTCAACTGAAAGAATTACTATCTACAGTTTAAACGATGGCTGGAAACAGCCAATGAGGCCTTGAGAAACTCCTAATCCTACCGCTTGGTTGTAGGTCCCTTTTCACATTTCAAGCATGTATTTCGAAGTTGGGCAGTTTTACTTCAACTGGGTATCAATCAAAAGCTTGGGTTTACTCAAAATGAGATTATTATTTTGTCCTACACAACTAGCCTACAAATTCAAGCAGTGGATGAAAGACCAGTTTTACTATGCATACCTTCAAGTAATCGTTGACTTCAGGATCAGTGTTGACAACCTCACCAACATCATTTACCAGCTTCACTATTCTTTTAGCATTTGTGTAAGTGGCAAATGCTTTTCCTCCAACCATAACGGTACGTGGAGTTGTTTTCTTCCTCTCTTCGGGGCTCATCTCCTGTGAAATTTTGCCAACAATATAAGCTTCATTAATTTATATCAAGCTCACCAGATAGTAAGTTTCCATAACTAAGACGTTGAGAAACTCCATTTGAATTTACAAAGAATCGACAAAAAACAAAAGGGCCCTACTTATCAATCAGTACCTAGATGTAATTTACACGTGAAAAACATTGGCTAGCTTTAAGGAGATAAAACTGCACTTATTTCATTAGTGAAGCAATCTCTGAACATATCCCATCTTTCTGTATTCTGGAACTATTGTTATGTAGACAGGTGCACGGAGAAAAAAAAGCCAAATCATTTTCTGTACGGTCAATTTAGTCATAGTTTAGCCCTGTAACCTATCTTAAAGAAGGTGATGCTTCATCTTGGCACTTCAACCATTTAAAGTTATTTTCTACTCATCTCTAAAAGAATAGGTAATAAAAAACGAAGCAGCAGCCTATGCTGCTGGATTGTGATGACTGACATGGTGCGGATATATTGAGTTTTGAATGTCAGCTGCTTTTGAATGATACAAATCAATAAAACAGGTACACTACAAGGATATTTCCTTACCTTTAATTTCTTGTATCGATAAATGGTACCCAAAATGTTCAGCAGCTGTCTCTTATATTCATGAATGCGCTTTACTTGTATGTCAAAGAGACTGTTTGGATCAATGCTTACACCTGTCACCCGGAGTATGTAACTGGCCAAATGCCGCTTATTAGCCATCTTGGCAGATGCCCATTCAGCTTGAAAGTCTGAGTTGTCAGCAAACTATTTGATAAAAACATCCGTCAAGAATTTAAACACCATTACAGGAAGGCTTGCGTGCAGAAGAGTTTGTTGCAAAAGCCATTCATGTTACAGCATACCTGTCGAAGACCTGTAAGCAGGTCCAGGTTGGTAATCCACTGGTCGGTTTTTAACCATTTTGTGATTAAACTACTGAGCTCAGGACTACAAAAGCGGAGCCACCGTCGAGGAGTGATGCCATTAGTCTTATTTTGAAACTTTCTTGGCCATATTGAGACATAGTCAGCAAATAATTCATTCTTTAAAATATCACTGTGCAACTGTGCAACACCATTTACCTACAAAGTGATTGGCAATAACATGTTACTGAAACTCATGTCTGTACCCTCATTTCACACAGCAATGAGGGCTTCAACAAAGTAGAGAGTGAGAAGGGACTTTTATAATATAATATATTTTGCATTAGTAGACACTTGGATGTGTTTTAAATAGTCAGAAATGAACTTTTTTAACTAATGTATAAAGTTCAGATGTAAGGGTGTCTCTATCCTCATTAAGGAAATACTAAATATGCGTGGTCAGAACCTAATGATGGCTTACATTTTCACTGTACTGTGATATTGTCTTATTAGGTCCCATTCAAGATTTTTGGAGGTCTTAAACCTGAATTAGTTTTGTAATGCATAATTAAAATTTTTTGAAAATATGGTCTACTTACCGTATGCGAAGATACTACACATAAATTTGCCATCCGTATGACAGGCTTTTGAGGATTATTATCCAAGATGCACAGGCTGGGAAGCTTACTCTTGAGATCAGTTTGACTGTTATGTATCATTGCAATGAACTGCAAGATTTAAACTTTTTATGCATAGACTGCAAATTTGTGCAGATATGGAGGATTATAAATTTGTTATATACCCGCTTGTCTATTTCTTCAATGATTTCCATATGACGGGGAAGAAGCTTCCACATCAAAGATTGTGACCACTTCTCCAGTGCTTCAGGAAGTACAGTGTGGTTGGTATATGCAATGGTCCTGGTTCATCATTAGCATTTGATATTTGTTAGGCCTCAGTTTAAATACACTCCACAAGAATTGAGGAGATACCACAAAAGGGAAAAGTACTCCCCAATATCAAGAGAGAGGCACCTTGTAGTTACATCCCAGGCTTCATCCCATCCAACTCCTTCTTCATCCATCAATAACCTCATCAACTCTGGAATTGCAAGAGTAGGATGAGTGTCATTCAGTTGTACCGCAACCTTGCTGGGAAATTCAGACCATTGCCATGAGCCCTTTCCATTCTTTCTCTCCTTAAACCTGAGAATGATATCCTGCAATACATCCATTGAAAGGTCCTTAATGCACATTTGGTTCTAAAAACCAGCAGAAATTATTTTCGTGATCTTTTTAGCATATTGAAGAAAACATTCTGTGGTCATAGATCAGGATGGCACCAGGATAAGGAAAAAGAAAATGCAGAAAACCAAATTAACTCATGCATGCCACAGCTTCAAGCTAACTATAATTCTGAAAAATGCAAGACTCTCTCATACTTTGGTATTCTTGAAAGTGGGTTCAACTGCATGAGATTTCATTGGAGCATTATATCTTTAATGTCCATAGGAAATAATTTCAAAGCAACGATGACTGGCCAATGAAGTAAAAAGAGAAATGCTGACTTTTTCCAATAACATCCATGACAGGAGTAATAGAAAACTAAGCTTGCAAACCTGAAGTGAAGCACTGCAGAGAAAGAATTGTTGCTTCAGTCTCAAGAGCTTTCCATCTTCTGTAGCATCCCCAGGATAAAGAACAGCACAAATCTGCACGTGCAGAATGTTCGTAAGCACTTCCAGTGGAAAAGTTACACCAGTCACTAATAGAGTACACAGTTTTATCAAGTGTGAAAGGAAATCTTTAACTAACAAACTGGAATATGCATATGGATTAGGAAAAGGATAGTTGAATTAATGTAATTATGCAAATACTTCAAACACAATATGAAACTGAGGGGTGGAGGAATACAATAGGTGACATTAACCTGCTGAGCTTGAGAATGAAGTTGTGAAGCAGATTCATATTGTCCATCATTGAACTGAAACAGATTGAAATCCTCGGAAGAAGCTTTTGCGTCCCAGAGGCGAAGACTAATTGTGTTCTTAGTTTTGTACCCAGGAATTGGCACATCATAAGCTAGAGCCTGCACAAGTTCTCCGCCAACCCATTTTCGACTGTATAGCAGACGGGAAACTTTCAATGATTCATCAGAAGAAAACAAGAACTTTAAGTAAGAAGAAAAAGTAAAGCTGAAACTGTCTACTGCTTACATTAAAAAAAATACTCAAAACCATATTAAACAATGATATGGCAAGCCTAAAAGCCACCCTTTAATAATCACTTACGCTCCATCAGGATTAATATCAACTTGACCAAAGAATCTGATAGGGAATACAATATCATGCCGGACAACTTCCCAAGGACTGAATTTCTGCAGAAGTTGATTCAAGATAATGTCAATGAGTTTCTCAGATTAAGTGCCAGTTTGACAAAGTTTTCATGTGGATCAAACCTCAAGCCAGTCCTCAGCTATCTCTTGTTGGCCCTCCTTGGTTATCCGCTGTTTGAACAGTCCATACTTGTACCTCAAACCATATCCCCATGCAGGCAAATTCAATGTTGCCATGGAGTCCAGAAAGCAAGAAGCAAGTCTCCCCAGACCGCCATTTCCAAGTGCTGCATCCTTCTCCTACAAGATTTACATCAGATAATCATTAGATAGATATTTGGTTTGGTTCAACTTTTCCATAAAGGATGATAGAAAATCTATGGTAGTGTTTGCCAAATTTCATAGGCAAGCACTGATTAAATATAATGCATTTTCTGCCTGAAAGAGATTGGGATTGGATCCAGACAAATGAAAATTTGGTTTATGCATGGTGAAAGAATGCAGTATATTTTTTTAAATGACTACATGAATGGTTGTTCTTCTGACCAAGGCATAATAAAAGAATGATGTAAACTCTAACCTGCTCAACTATTTCTTCAAGCTCATGTCCCAACTTACTTAGAGCATCAGCATATGCATCTTGAATGTCCAAGTTTCCAACTGCATTGGTCAAAGCTCGTCCTTGCAGATATTCCATTGACAGATAGTAAGTTTGTTTTGGATCAACTTTGTGAAAATGATGGTAAGTTTCATTCCATTGCTGCAGAGATCAAAAGGAACAAGATTAATCGATTTCACTTTTCTATTGCAAAAAAATTGCAAATCCAAGCAAATCTTTGATGAACACTCTTTTGATCAATTTTATTGTTGGACTCATTTTTTGGTCAATTTACGTTGTATCCTACAATATTAGACACAATAACGAGACAAATTCATAAAAGCATGCAACAAAACATGCAGTCAGTAACACATTCAGTTCTTAGCTTTCTTAGTTATTACCAAACTAATCACCCACTATTCTCATTTTGATCCGGAAATTTCTTTCTTCTTGCGGAAGAGCTCTCCTACTGTATAAATGAGATCACGACTGATTCCAAACCTATGCAAAATATTAAAAAGAAGAGGGACAAAGGCTTAAATGCTGTTCTCCCAACAGCACATAGAAAGTTAACATGTCTAACAAATAATAACCACCATATTAGGAATCTGACTCTGATCTGATTCCGCCATTGCTATATTTAAGAACTATTACCTTTAAGAGTTAATAACAGAATTGGATTAGAGAAACAGAGTACAGGCATCTAACGGATTAACAGTAAAGCTAAAAGGGGTAAGTACCTGCACAAGGCGATCTCGAACGCTATCTGCTGTAGCATAGAAGGCTTGCTCAGCTTCAAACTTGAAAGGAGAGAAATGAGGGCTGTATTGTGCATGATAGTTGATGTTGGAAGCAATCTCCGCCGCTCCACTGGCTAATGGGTGCGCAGCTGCCGGGACCTTGGAAGAAACAGCGGAAACGTTGGTGATAGCACCGCCATTATCTTTCACCATCGCTCGATCTTCTAACAACTCCTGAAGAACAAGTATAAAAATCCAACTTTTATCTTCAGTTGGTATATATATGTTCATATAGATAGATATACAGACAGAATGGAATCCCAGAACGGAAAGGGAAGAACCCTTTAAACACGATCTCCCAGCAATAAAAAAATTTGAAAATTGAACTAATTTCAGTTGGGCGTATCTAAGAAACTCATTCATCAGAGAAGTCCAGAGATCATTACAATTGCCATGATTGATCACATCAAAATAGTAATAACATATTAGTGTATGTAAAGGAATCCATCAAACAAATGAAACAGATAGATAAAGTTGGAACCTTGGGTCACTCTCCTTTGCGTTGAACCAGAAAGGAAAAAGAGTCGATTGAAAAAAAAAATGTGGAAACAGAGCTATTGAGTATTGATGCTTAGAATGGGAGAGTGAGTAGGCTAGAGAAAAGACAAGGAGAGCAATAAGTAGAAGCAACTTGGAAGGCTAACAAATCATAAAAAGGTAATATGATATCATATCAAGCTACAGAACATGGAGATATTTATAGAAACGTCCAATGAGATGAGAAATTTGGGAAAAAAGATGAGATTTTTACGGGAAAACTGACAAAGAATAGGGCGTCACGAAAAGGACCAGGAAATAGAAAAAATAGCAGAGACCGGAGAAGAAGTGAAATGGGAGTTCTTTGTTTTCCTGATAATAAATGATATCTTTGGGATTGGGAATGTGTTGAAGAATGTGATAAATCACATAAATGTATGGAAGTGATTGAGTGAAGGGTGGGGATGACATGTTGCCTGTTCAGCCGTTCTGCTTTTTTAACTTTGGCGAGGGATCCGTGGACCACCGTCAAATTGTTTATTGCATGATTTTGGTGAACATGCAAGGTCTGAAAGGTGTTATGTAATTTGCGCTAAAGAAGAACGTGTTATCCCGCTGAACAAGGGTCGGTTGAACCACAAAACTAAACAGATTTTTTACCGAACAAAAGATCAGAAAGAATAATAAGAACTAGCTTAGTAAAAGATTTGAGTTTTTAAGAGGCATATCATAAAACTATGGCCTTATTGGCAATCAGCTGATAGCTGATAACTGATAGCTGATAGCTGGTTCTATCAGCTGATTTGACCAGCGGATTGTATTAACTGTTTGTTAAAGAAATTTGGTAAAATTAGCTGTTTAGTATTAGCTATTTAAGTGTAAAATGACTTATAAGGACATGACTTTTAAAAATATAAGAATATGATTATTATATATTTTAGTAATAATAATAGTAATAATAATAATAATAAAGAATAATAATAATAATAATAATAATAATAATAATAATAATAATGACAATGGTGATGGTGATGGTGATAATAATGGTGATACATCCAAATATAAAATATAAGAATCTAAATGAAGGTTAAGTTTAACAACACATATCAAATAGAACAAAAGAAATAAGCACCATCATTTTTAAGTAAAAGTTTATAACAATTTAAGAACGACGTCTAGCTGCCATTAAACTAGATGCAATATTATTACGAATAGTTGCCATCTACCGAGTTCTTTGTTCTTCAGTGTCTTCTTGCGTAGAGTTAACTTCAACATCTTGAAATACATCTGGAGGTATAAATTCAGGATCTTGATCGATAATGGTAAAAGTCGGGTCGCCAATTGTACTTCTTCTAATATAGTTATGCAACGCAAAAGTTGCACAAATTATTCTATTTTGATCCATTAATGAATACCTAGGCATTTTCTCCAATATCTTCCATCGAGCCTTAAGAA
>JANKOE010000008.1:42300619-42316731 GCA_026284465.1 Erythroxylum citrifolium | reverse complement strand
CGGGAAGGTCCCGGTAACAAAATTTTTGTTTTTCCGCTGCTGGAACATGTGATGTTCCTCCCGGGATTTTCCTACAGTTTCATCTTGTTGTCTTTGGGCTAGTAATATGGATTCCATCATACTTTCTAGGTTTGATTTTGGAGGTCCTTGTGGATTGGAAGGTCTTTGAAATCCAAGAGGTGGTCTAATGTCTAGCTGAAATGGGGGGTTTTGGTTATTCCTCCAGGAGAAATTATGATTGTTTCTCCAACTTGGGTTGTAAGTGTTTGAGTGTGGTTCAAATTGAGGTCTGGGGTTAAAGTATTTAATGGCTTGAACTTGGTCACTACCCTGATCTTGAGCAAAAGAACTACCAACTTGACAATTAACAAACATATGATCAACAAAACCACAAATTTCACATGCAGAAGTAGAACTACTAGCATTCATAGAATTAACATTCAAACGATCTAACATGTGAGTCATGGCATCCACTTTAGCAGAAAGTATAGTAAGTGCATCAATATTATACTTACCTGGAGTACGTTTTATTGCTCCTCGTTTATTGGACCATTGGTAGTTATTGAGAGCCATCTCTTCAATGAGATTGTATGCATCAACATAAGTTTTATTCAAAATTGCTCTACCAACTGCAGCATCGATTAATGTCTCATTAGTTGGAGTAATCTGTTGTAGAAGTTATGAAGGACCATCCAAGTTGGTAAGCCATGGTGTGGACACAATCGAAGGAAATCTTTATAACTCTCCCATGCTTCATACAATGTCTCATCATCTTTTTATGTCAATATTGAGATTTGATTCCTGAGATTTGTTGTTTTGCTTGGAGGAAAATACTTGGCTAAGAACGTCTTGGAGAGTTGATCCTATGTAGTAATAGATCCAGCTGGAAGTGAATGAAGCCATGCTCTTGCCTTATCCCTTAAAGAGAATGGGAAAAGGCGGAGATGAATTGCATCTGGGGTGACTTCATTCATTTTCAGAGTGTTATAAAATTCAAGGAATACCGTTAACTGCATATTTAGATCCTCGACAGGTGACCCTCCAAATTGCGACTGCAGCATCATAGAGATAAAGGCTGGTTTCAACTCGAAAGTATTTGCTTCTATATTTGGACTCCGAATCCCCGAAGTGTTTTCTTGAACCCCCGGTTCTGCATAATCATGGAGTCGTGGTCCTACTCCTTCTACCAACGTATTGCTACTGCTAGCAGTTGTCACCTTCTTCTTATTTACAAACCTCTGTCTTTTTCTCTTGTAGTACGTTCTTTTGATCTCAGGATCAAATGTGGTTATGAAAATATATTGCATATAAATCTCAATTAGCCACTATAATTAGAATAGAATTTTGTAAAGCTTAGTCATCTTTGTTCAGAAAAATTCAATATTTGACACAAGTCTTTAGTAATGACGCCAAAAACTGGAAAAGAAGTGAAATGGGAGTTCTTTGTTTTCCTGGTAATAAATGATATCTTTGGGATTGGAAATGAATTGAAGAATGTGATAAATCACATGAATGAAGTCAGTATGGAGGTGATTGAGTGAAGGGTGGAGATGACATGTTGCTTGTTCCGTTGTTCTGCCTTTTTAAGTTTAGGCGAGAGATCTGTGGACCACCATCAAATTGTTTATTACATGGTTTTGGTGAACATGCAAAGTCTAAAAGATATTATTTAATTTGCGCTAAAGAAGAACCTGTTTTTCTAAATGAAAAAAGGAGCATATATATATATATATATATATATTTAATGTAATTGAATGTACAAAAATAAGTATCAATCTTTTTTCTTTAATTTATGTTTCTCATTTAATTGTTTATAACATTGTATCATATTACTATATATTGTTTTCACATAATTTATCTCTTGTAACTGTGTATTTTATAACATTGTTAATTGAGTTTTATTTTTTAAATGCAGAGAAATTTATATTTTTAGAAATAATAAAATAAAAATATTTTCATATTTACTTAATTTTCTTTCTCATTTATTTACTCTTTAGTGTAAATGTTAACTTTTACATCTTCTCTTCTTCTTTTTTATATGATACAAATCTCCCATAGATCTTATGTAATTATTTCCTACAAAGCATGAAAAATTTAAGTATTAAATCACCTCTGTATAGAAATAAGTATCATCTTCTTTAAGGAGATATCTCATGGCTCTGGATATTTTAAAAACTTCTTCCTTATCCTTTACCCCTAAGATTAGTTTTCCATCATTCACATCTATAAAAGCTTTAGAAGTAGCTATGAAGTTTCGTCCTAAAATAAAAAGAACTTTATATCTTCCTCTATCTAAAGTTATAAAATTAACAAAAAAAGATAAAATTGTCATCCTTAACCAAAATATCTTCTATAGTATCCCAAAGATACTTTATTGACCTATTTGCTAATTGAATGTTTATCTTACTTAGCATAGGTTCACCTACTGCTTACTTTTTAAACATGTCATATGGCATCAAGTTAATACTAGCTCTTAAGTTTGCTAATCCCCTTTTAATTGACAAGATACTAATATTTTAAGGAATAAAAACTACCTATATCTTTGACTTTCTAAGGTAGCTTGTTTTAAAGGATGTTGAAGCGCTCCTCACTTAAAGTAACCATCAAAAACTCCTCGAATCTCTTTTTATTAGAAAGGGTATCCTTTAAGAACTTGACATATTTTGGCATCCACAAAAGAGATTTAAAAAAATTATAATATGTAATTGTTTAAAAATCTTTGAAATCTTACTAAATTGACCTTCCTTTCTATCTTTCTTAACTTTGCTCGGTATGAAATTTTCAGTTTGCACTCTTTTGGTAACTTTCTTCTTTGGCTCCTCCTCCTTCACTTTTCTCTACTCTCATGCTTATTTTCTTACACATTTTTTCTTTCTGGTTTTTTTCAACTTTGAGCTCCTGTTCATTCCTCAAAGTCACCACTTTCATTTGCTCCCTCTTTTGTTTAAATTGGTGTTACTAGGAAAAGTATTTTGTTGCCTTTCATAGATAAGCTTAAAAAAATGTTCAATATGATTTTCCAAGTTGTAGATAGAGGCTTCTTGATTTCAGAGAGGCATTTCAATATTTTAGATACAATCCTCAAATGTAGTAATGGAATTTGTCAAGATCTCCACAAGACTTGCTTTTTATTGCTATTATTATTGCTAAATCCAGGTGGAGGCCCTTGTCTTTATTGTGATTATTCCATAAAAATTTTGTATGGGTTTTCCACTTCGAATTATAAGTATTAGTATATGGATTATTTTTGGTAACGATAACATTATTTTATAAGAGATAACAATGGCTTAGTCTTAGGATTTAATAACTTGATGGTCAATTATTCCGAATATACTGCTGTAATTATGGATATATTCTTGTTGATTGTATACTGATCTTTAATACCTGTAAGTGTATATAAATTACATTACCTCAATAATACAAGTGAGACTTTCCATTCTATCCAACCTTTACATGGTATCAAAGCCATTCTTCTCTAACGAGATTTTTTTTCAAATCCATGGCTGACAAAAACCCATCAGCTTCTCCTACAATATCTTCAGGAACAAGCCAAACAGTCAACACAACACCTGTTGCCCTTAGCATAGGTAACAGTCTCCATCCAAACCAACTAGTCTCCTTTAACCCAAGTTCTCAACTTCCACTAAAACTCACGGGAGCAACCAATTATTCCACTTGGCAAGCCCAAGTCAGCACCTTATTGCTTGGCTATGATTTCCTTGGCTACATTGACGGTACCGAACCTTGTCCCTTTCAATTCCTTGACACTCCATCAATCCCACTTACAAGCTTTGGATCAGATAAGACAGCCTTGTTAGAAACGCCATAATGACTTTAGTTGATCAAACCATTTCCCTTCTAATTGCTTATGTCCAAACTTCATATCAAGCTTGGGACACTGTCCGCATCACATATGCAAACAAATCCCAATCTAGAATCTACAGCCTTCGGGAAATTCTGTCGACCCTTTGCTGTGAAAGTAAGCCAGTTGCAAAATATCTTCGTGAGATAAAGAGTATCGCTGATGACCTAGCTGTTAGTGGATCCCCAATCAACAATGAAGAGTTGGTTATCAAAGTCTTAACCGGCCTTGGTCCTAAATACAAAGAAATTTCAGCGGCAATTAGGGCCCGTGATAATTTAATATCGTTTGCTGAACTCTATGACAAATTACTAGCACATGAGATCTTTCTAAAGCATGCTGAGACAAAGAGAGAGATGCCTACAATCACAACTCAATTTAACTAGAGAGGCAACTTTGGTAACAACAATCGAAATCATGGCAATTATAATCGCTTCACTCAAGCACCAAATCCTGGCTATTCAAATAGGCAATTCAATGGCAACAACGGCAATTCAAACTCTCGGCAAAATGGATAAGCTAAGATCCAATGTCAACTATGTGACAAATTGGCCATGTGGCCAAAGTATGTCGATCCAAGGGGCATAATCACTTTGAAGCTAGGGCCAATTTTGCTGCTAAAAATAACAACACATCAAGTCCTTGGGTGGTTGACTCCGGTGCTACGTATCACATGACGGACAACCCAAATAATTTGACTTCTGCATCAGAATTCACAGGCAACGATGATATTATCATTGATGATGGTAATGGTATCCCTATCACACACATAGGAAATAGACCTCTAAATTCTCAATTCATGCTTAATCAAGTCCTTTGTTCTCCTATGATTCGTCGTCATTTAATTTCAGTTAGTAAATTTTGTCGTGAAAATCAAACTTCCATTGAATTTTTTCCTTACTTTTTTAATGTGAAGGATTTACGCACACGGGCAATACTTCTTCGAGGCAAGAGCAAGGGTGATCTTTATGAGTGGCTGATTCTAAGTGACAATGTAGCGTGCTCTACATCCACTCCCATTGCCAACTTTGCCTCAGTCAAACTTCCATCCTATCATCTTTGGCACTCTCGTTTAGGTCATCCCCAACCTTGAGTCACAATTTTTTTTCTTTAGTTTTAATTTGCGAGTGTCTTCTCATAGTTCCTTAACTTTTTTTAATTCATGTCTATGTAATAAGAGTCACCAACTTCCCTTTGGTGACAACTCTATTCACAGTTCTCGACCTCTTGAGTTAATCTATTTTGATGTTTGGGGTCCTGCACCTATTACTTCCTTTGATCAATTTTTTTCTATGTGATTTTTGTTGACCACTACACTAAATACACTTGGCTATATCCCATGAAAACAAAATCTGAGGTCAAACAAATTTTCATCAATTTTCGAACCTTAGTGGACACGCATTTTAATTCAAAAATCTTAATATTGTACACTGATGGTGGAGGTGAGTATCTAGGATTATAGTCCACCCTTCTTGAATATGGCATCCAACACCTAATGAGTCCACCTTATACTCCTCAAATTGTGGGATTTGCCGAGAGAAAACATCGACATATATTAGAAACTGCACTCACTCTTCTTCATCATGCATCAGTTCCTCCACAATTTTGGTATGTTGCTTATCAAACAGCTGTGTATCTTATAAATCGATTACCTAGTCCATCCATCAACAATGATTCTCCATTTTTTTGCGTCTTTAAAAAGCATCCCAACCCTCACAAAGTATGAGTATTTAGATGTTTGTGCTATCCATGGCTTAAGCCATATACTGACAACAAATTGCAAGCAAAATCACGCCCTTATGTTTTCCTAGGATACTCATCATCCACTAATAGTTTCGCATGCTATGATTTCTCTACAAATAAAATTTTTATTTCCAGACATGTGGTCTTTGTAGAAGATTACTTTCCATTTACTTCTAATTCCACCAATTCAGCTAGAATCACGCCACACAATCTACCAAATTGGGTTAATCCAATTGATTCAATTCCTTCAACTACTCCATCACCACATGTCCATATTGATGATGATCCCATTCCTACTCCAAAATTTTAGCATGATACTAACTTCAATTCGGGATCTCCCACTCATAAGAGAAAATCATTGCTGACCTTTGAAGAAATTGCTCCCGTGGGCCAATCATCACAGGTATGTTCTTCATCTCTACCTTCCATAAATGATTCCAACTCTTCTTCATCTAAAACACTGTCAACTAGATCAACCAACGCACAACCAGCCTCACCTGAATGCTTGCAACAACCAGTAGAATCTCAACCTAGTAATATCACTTTAGTAATGCAGCCTTACAGGATTACCGCTCGATTACAGAACAACATTTTTAAACCAAAAAAATATTTGATCATTTTACTACTATATCCTCACAAAATTTTCCCTTAGAACCCACCACTTATTGTCAAACAGCCAAATTTCCATAGTGGCGCCAAGCCATGAGGGAGGAATATGATGCATTAGTCTGAAATAAAACTTGGGATTTGGTTCCGCCATCATCAAACTAGAATATCATTGATTGCAAATGGATTTTTAGATCTAAATATACAGCTGGTGGTTTTCTTGATAGGCTAAAGGCTAGGCTTGTGGAAAAAGGTTTCCTCCAACATCCGGGCATAGACTTTCACTCAACCTTCAACCCGATCATAAAGCATACAACAATTAGATTGGTTTTGTCCCTTGCAGTGACCAACAACTGGCCCATGCATCAATTGGACATTTATAATGCCTTCTTGCAAGGAACCTTAAACGAAACTGTTTATATGAAATAACCATCGAGATTTGTTGATAAAGAATATCCAGACTATGTGTGTCAGCTTCAAAAGTCTATCTACGGTCTTCTCCAAGCACCACGAGCTTGGTACAATGAGCTTCAAAATTTCCTTGTTACTTGTGGCTTTTAACGAGTACAATCAGACACATCATTGTTTCTTTTCTTCTCAGCTGATGTGGTGATGTTTCTACTGATCTATGTTGATGACATTATAGTGACAGGCTCTTCTTCGACTCACATCAAGTCGTTCATTCAAGTTTTGTCGAGGCGATTCTCACTCAAAGACATGGGTTCACTTCATTACTTCTTGAGTGTTGAGGTAATTCCCTGTGCTGATGGTTTGATTCTCACACAACAAAAATATATTTCAGATGTGCAGGAAAAATTCTGGAGTTCCTGGATGATTTAGAGAACCCAAAGGCCAAGCAAGAAACAACTGATTGATGCTGGAAGATTTGATCTTATAGATTCTATTCTGAAGCAAGGAGGTTGGCTCGCAATGGGTTGGGATTTGGATGACCATCAAAACTAGAAATAGGGGATTGTCTATAATGTTGATGATGGGTGGGGTTTGTTGAGGGATGAAGAGTGCCATAACCCGTTAAATGAAGAAAGGGTTTTCGTGAACAACGAGGAACAGAGCAGCTCTCAAGCTTCTTTCTTTCACATCAATTCTCATGCGTCAGCTTCCTCGTCGGGTAGATCACTGATAAACTTTATTGTCTAGTTACTAACTTAGAGGTCATGCCCCATTGTCTATTGACACTAGGATGCAGCTTGAACGCAATAGGTGAGTTAAAGGTCACAATCTTGTTGCGATGAGTAAGGCTGTGATGAGCAAGGCTAGGGTTGCCGAAGCTGTTTTGCAGAGCATGAGGTCAGCGAGGATACTGAAGAACAATCAAAGGTATTGTGAGCAAATAATCATTTTCGTGTTGTCATGGAACAAGTAAGTTTTCTTTTCTCTCTGTACTTACTATCTCCAAATTATCCATTACTTATTTGTTTTCCCCTGTGTCTCCATCTTGTGCTTTTTGGGTTTAGTCATGAGATTTCCTTGTCTAGGTTTCGTGATTCCAGACTCTTTGGATATGAATGCGTTTATTTATGTTGTTAACAGTATCTAGTGTCTATGCTGATCATAGGGAGTTTCATTCTTGGATCTATTAATTGTTGTTGGAGGTCTGCGCTTGTGTCTATTAGTTTAGCATCAATTTCTGTACGTGAAGTTTGTTCCCTCTGCATCCATGTTCTTCCTTTGGCTTCGATTATGCAAAAATGGGGGTAGGAGGTTGTTGCATCTTTCTTGTTTGTTTTGCTTTTAGTAAATCAAAGTCCCTCGTTTCTAACATAGTTTCTCTATCTATAATCTAGATTGTTTTTGTAGATGAAAGTGTTAGTGGCAATTAGACGGACTTTTTTTGGTTTTTTTACTTTTGAAGGCTAGACTTGCTTTATATGCAAGGTCAACTTATTGGTTTGGAGTTCCTTCAGTAGACAACGGTAGGGAGAGGCATATGCGATTCAGAAGCAAGGCATTTATTAACCCTCTGCAGAAAAACGCTTTTTTGACTTTGGAAATTTGCTAAATCTACGCTTATGGATACCACCAATACTGCGCCGCCTACTCCTTCCCCTGTATGTTTTAATACGGATTGGACTTCTCGCCTCAGTCTTTTCTGCTTATCGTTACTGTCCTACGCCTTCTGTCTAGCGTGTCCTCCTTATAAGACAAGCTTTTAGATTTGGTCATAACATGTTTTTACAATAGAAACTTTTCCTTCTTTAGAATCTCTTCTCACTAGACACATACCATCTAGACTGCCACCTTCAAAACCTCTTAGCGAGAGCTCCAATTTTGACGAGAATGGGTGTGCTTAGTGTATGGGGTTGCAATTGTTTTTTCTGCTCAGTTCAATCATGTCATTTATTTTCATACTGATATTCTTTGTACATGACTGAGGCCCCTTTAGTTGACAAATTATTTATTATTTATCGTAGTTTTATTTTATTGCTATTTTGTTATTTATTAATTTTTGATTATTATTAGTCCCATATATTATTATTTATTATTATCATTATCATCATCATCATCATCATCATCATTATTATTATTATTTTTAAGGTGTATTTTTACGTATTTATTTCGTGCTATTTTTGCCTTTTCTCTTTTTTAACTTGCATCACTCTTACATTGTCTCATTTGCATTGTGGGTCTACCGAAAACAGCCTCTCTACTATGTAGGGGTAAGGCTGCGTACTATTAGACTTTTCCAGACCTCGCTTCATTGCGGGACTTCGAACTAGGTGATAATGATGATGATGATGATGTGCTGGACAGATTCTCTATGCTAGAAGAAAATAGTATTGCCACTCCACTGTTTTCAAGTGAATCTATCACTTTCAAAGATGGTGCACCTCCTGCTGACAAACAACTCTTCCAACAAATTGTAGGGGCTTTGCAGTACTTAAATCTCACCATACCAGACTTGTCTATTGCTATCAATAAACTAGCTCAATTCATGCACTGCCCCTCTCTCAAGCAAATGCAAGCTGCATAGCGAGTCCTTAAGTATCTCAAAGGCCCAATACATTACGGTCTCACCATTAAACCAGCCTCGCAACATACTCTTCAAGTCTACAGTGATGCTAACCGGGATGGCGACTTAACGATAGAACGTCAGCATCCTCCTATTTAGTTCTTCATGGTGGCAATCCAGTAAGTTGGTCATCCAAAAAATAGAGGACGGTCGCTCGCTCTTCAACGGAGGTTGAATATCGTGCCTTAGCTACTAGTGTAGCTGAGGTAAATTGGATAGTCAATTTGCTAGGTGAGCTACGGTTCCCACTATCTAAATCCCCTACTGTGTTTTGTGATAATGTCGGAGCCACATACTTGAGCAAGAACCTTGCCTTCCATTCTAGAATAAAGCACGTTACCATTGATTTTCACTTTGTAAGAGACCAAGTTGAAAAAAAAAATTGCAGGTCTGCCATATGCAGGCAAGTGACCAGTTTGTTAATGGGTTCACCAAACCGTTGGCCAAGCGACAGTTCATTGCTAGTGTTAACAAGATCGGTGTCCAGCCTCTACCACCGATCTTAAGAGGGCATGATAACAATAACATTATTGATAAGAGATAACAGTGACTTAATCTTAGGATTCAATCACTTGATGGTCAATTATCCCAAATATGATGCTGTAATTATGGATAGATTCTTGCTGATTATATATTGATCTTTAATACCTGTAAGTGTATATAAATTGCATTACCTCAATAATACAAGATGAGACTTTCCATTCTATCCAACCTTTACAATTTTAAGGTTGGTTCTCTGCAAAATCAAATTGCTCGGTAGGCTATCCTACTTTTTTAGTTGCTTGACATTTATGATTAAAGTGGCACCACAAATATTACAAATCATCACTTATCCCAATTGAGCTGTCAAACTTATATCATAAAGCTTTTTTATTCAAAGCTGCCAACTTAGCTGTTACTGTTGCCACCATATCAACATTAAGAATAGGCTTTAGCCTCTGGTTCCCTCCACTGGTAATTATTTATAGCTACATTCTTAATCAACTCTTGTAATTACTTAGGAGTTTTAAAGAAGGAGTTCTAAATTTAGTAATTCTGTACAAAGATTATCAATCAACTATTTTGGATGAATAACTAAATCTATTATCAAATGTTTGCATTTGCTATCCTAAATCAGGTTTATAGTGTGGAAAATTTCTCAATAGCTCCTTCCATCTCTCTTAGGTATCGTACGAAATTTCACTGTCTAATTTTTAAAAGGAAAAGATGTCATTTCTGATTTTTAGTATTAATGATAAAGAAAAATACTTGGCTTATGTTTTCAGTAAGATCAATCTAAGTGGTAGTATATCTAGGAGGAAAGGATTCTAACCATGATTTAGCTCTATCCCTCAATGTGAAAGGAAACAACCTCAACCAAATAGAATTACCTGAGGCTCCATTAACCTTGAAAGTATCACATCTCCAAAAAGTAGATAATATGTGAAGTTGGGTACTTTTATGATAAGTCACTAACTTGCACAAGTTGTTAAACTAGTTGAATCATATTAAGCTTTATCTCAAAATTGTTCGCTTATGCTTTTGTCCTAGCAATGCTATATTTTGTTCCTATAAGCAACGATTTAGCATAATTTCCTTAGTGTGCTATCCTTCCTGTCTTGCCATTGTACTTGGTAATTATAACCTTAGAAATTCTAGTTTCCTTTGAATTATTAGGTTTCTCCCCCTTAAATTTTGAAGTAAATTCCTTTTGATTTTTAGATTAAGTACTCCTTCAAGATATAAACCAAAGTACCTAAATCATGAAATTTAGTAAACAAATACAAGATCGAATAAAATTATAAAATAAATAAATAAGAAAGAAAAGATAAATTGATTAGATTAATAAAAAATAAAGTGTTTCTAGTATCTTATTCCATAACCATGGGACCAAAATCTTGGTTCTTATGATTTGAGTAATACTAAAGATCAACTAGCAACTGTAGTTATCATTCTTATAGTATGGTTTAGTGAATACAAATATCATTTCCCACAAGAACTATGTGTACTAGTAATACCTTTCTATTATTTAATCTAACCAAATGATGATTGACTAAACAAAAATTACTAATATATAACAAGAAGCTAAAACAATAAACAAGAATGAAAAAATCAAATGATAATTACTATCTAAATGTAGATTTGTCTTAGAACCTTTCTATACTTAAATTTATCTTAATTCAATCAATAATCCTAGTTTCTTAGACAAGTAGAAATTCCAAATTCATCACTATAGTCTTTAATAAGAAATACATTTTTTGCCCTTAAGTTGATTGATTGAAATCTCTTTGTATTCATAACCCTTAAAGAATGCATTAACTTATTATATGAATTTCTTTAATTAGATATAAGTCTAACTAAGAAGATTTATGTCTTCTTATATCTAGGATTCTATGCAACTCTTGTTATTCATGCCAAGATCTATTCATATATATGATCTCTCAATTTCTATATATAAAATTTGAAATCAAATTAAGACACTAAAATTTTAATTCAAACATAAGAAATAATCATGACTAATTCATAAAAAAACTTGTGTCTTTTGAATAAATAAAATAATCAATCCACAACAATACTTCTAGGTTTCACCTAGTTAGATATATTCTAATTTAGTTTATAATAAGATAAATAAAATTAACAAAAATTAAGAAAGAAGACAAAATAAAAGAACCTATTCTTATAGATTTTGAATTCTTGAAGTTCTTCAATTGAACCTCGAAGGAAATTTCTTTCTTTCTCTCTAAAGTTGCTCCTTTTGTTCTCTAAATGTTCTAATAATAATCTTCCATCACAATAGTCCCCCTATCTTTTATCTTTCAAAAGGCATAGAAATTTGAAACATTATCACCAATTATGAATCCCAACTCAGATCCGTGTTGCTTAACTGCTCAATAATCAGACTCTAAATTATTAATCCGCTAAGAATACAAGTTACTCTTAAAAATACAACTACGAAAAAGAAACACTGAATGGACATAGTTTCATGTTTTAAACTATGTTTTGAATTATTCCTTTAAAATCACACTAAAAGTACTCTAACTTGATTCAAATTTGCCCACATTTGTTCCTCTTTATTGGGGAGCTAAAACAAGGCTTAAAAATAAAATATAAGCTATATTGAATATAAAATCCTATAAAGCCATCAAAACACAGTAAAAACTCTTAAAATCATGCTAAAAATAAAGTTTGATTAGTACTTATCAAAGAAGCGCATCCATAATCAACGTTGTGAGAATACTGAGAGAGTGGGAAAGAGCTAGAAGTTGCAGTACACATATTAAATGTCAAACTTAATTCTAAGCCCGCGAGGAAGAAGAAACGAAAAGCCTTTGTGAGCAGATGGTTTGGAAGAAAAAGTACACAAATTATGTGATGTTTATTATTCCAAGTGGCTGGTCAACTAATCTTCGAGTAGCTGAAAGTTACCTATGAAATCTCCCACTATTACCCATTCCTTGCTCAGGAAAAGCTTTGTTTCTCTACTTAAACTATTTTAGAAGGGGCAGTTAACTTAGGCAGTCTTAGTATTGGTGGTCTCTACTAGAAATCTGCAGCCTTATTTCTAAGTTCTTATGGTGAGAGTAGTAACAGATCTACCATTGCGATAGATATTGTCGAAACTTGAGTCATCGAGGCAACTGATCAAGTGCTCTGTAGAATTAAGTGAATATGGAATGCACAAGTTGGCCGATGAAGCAACCAATAGATGCAGAGCTTGCTGACATGTGGATGACATTTGTTAATAAATCTAGTAGTGGATAAATTAATGGGGTATGAGTTATGTTCAAAAGGCCCTTTTAGAAGTAAAAATTAAATATGCATAGAGGCATAATTTTTAGACCTCAATCAACAAGTTAGAAAGATTGTTGTGCAGGTTAGGTTAGCTTCTCACTTGCAACTATCATAAGTCTATCATTCATTTTATTCCCATTTCTGGCCCAATGCAATTTGTTCAGTAGGCAATGGACATCCTGGAACTTTTTCCTGCGACGATATAACAAATCAGATTTATCCTAATGGCAGTTAATTACTTCACAAAATGAGTGGAAGGTAAAGTTTGTGCCACGATAATAACTATAATATTGAGCACTTTTTAAAAGCTAACATAACCAACCATTATGGGGTTTCTTTAACCATTGTTATAGACTAGCAGATTAATACTGCACATTTGCGCAGTAATAATGCCCTGTTAGTTTAATTGGTTATATTATAATATATTTTTTTATGTATAAATAAATATGAAAAATTTAAAAATCTGTAATCAAATTATAAGTAAAATTTCAGATTTTGTTATTAAATTATAAATATTTTAAATTTCTAATTTGTTATATTATTATATAATTTTAATGTATAAATAAATATGGAAAATTTTAAAATTAGTAATTAAATTATAAATTTATAATGGATATTTTATTAGGAAGGTTTAAATATGTTATATTAAAAATATATAAGTTAGAATATAATAAATGAATAAGTAAAATTAGTAGGTAAAAATTTGAGATGGAAAATTTAAGAATTAAGGAAATGTATAACATAATGTGTCTTATAAATGTAAAAAATATATAAAGTAAATATAAAACCTCAGACAAAATAAGTTTAAGATAAATAAATATTGTATAATTTAAAATTTTGTGATAAGATTATTAATATTTAAATATTTAAATTTATAATAATAAAAGAATAGAATTTAAGAAAAGATAAGTTAGAAAAGTTGATTTATAATAAAAGAAAGAAAAGCAAAAAAAGGGCAAAAAAAGAAATGTATTAAATATCAACAATAACATTTAATAGAAGAGTTATTAATGAATAGGGGAAAAGAAACATGAGCTATCATCCCATTCGTCCATTTCATTAAATGGGTTCTCTTAACGTGTGTCTTTTGCTTTTGATTTAAAATTTAATTTACTACTCAGAGGTATTAAATGCGAAACGTCAACTGCATCAAATATTAAATTATTAAGATAAGGAATTAATTAAAGATTGTAAAGAAAAACTCAAAACAAATATAACATGCAATTTGTCATATATAATCACATACACACGCAAGTTATATGAAAATAACACAAAACCTAGGCTAAACATCCTAGTATGTATACTAAACATACACATTGTCACATAAATGTCTTAGACAATCCTATAACAAATATCACATATCACGATAGAGTATAAGTGAATATCTTTTATTTAATACAAATTATTATCTTTGATAACGTTATATTTTGCCCAAATTAATTTTAAATATTTATATTATATTTAAATTATAGGATGAAAAATATTCAGTAAAAAAATTCCACCTAATGAAGAACAAGAACATAAAAAAAAATTAAAACACGCCTAAAAAAAGAGAAAAACTCACGCGTGGCTGAGAGAGGAATAAATATCGGAAAAAACAATAACCATTCGATCATTTGGACGAATGGGATGGATTTCCTGGTCGTCCATCCTTTCGTCCTTAGTGTATATATATACTTAATAATTAATAATAATTAGTAATATATATTTGTAATTACATATATATAATAACAAAAATAATATTTACATAAATATATAAACTATTACTAATTAGTAATATGTATATTTGTTATTAGAAGAAAAAGGGCAGAATTGAAAATATGGGAAATAGAAGATATAGTTTAGTTTACTTAAAAAAAAAGAGATATAGTTTAGCAGGTGGAATAACTTTTGATAGGATGATTTTTTTAAATTTATGTCAATGTAATCACAATCACAGTTGTAATTTTAAGTCATTTATACTGCTACATATTTAAATCGTTATTTACGATACCATATTTCGCCGCTCAAATATTTCTCTTAATTATTTTCAGCTAATGTGTCTTCCTAGTCAATTATTGTCAAGATTTATGTCAGTATCTCAAAATTGGCGGCATATGTTACTTGTGTTTAGACTTTGGATAAGTTATAATGTTCAGACAATAATCAAATTTATTAATTTGAAATTTAGTCAGCTCATAGTTAAAGCCCTTCATGCGTATTCACGCATGCTTAACCCTTATAGGTTTCCAAATCCCATTCAATGGTCAGACTACAACGCAACACACCACTTACCTATGATTTGAATAAAGATGACCAAATCCTTTGCCATAGGCTAATGAGAGCTGTTGGTGTTGAGTTCTTATTCCTTTTGATGAATGACATTGATGGGAAAAATAAAGTTGATGGTCATCTTCACAGTTAACGTCTCTACATTAACCTCCAGATAACGTTAGCCTCCAAGTTGTCCACCAAAAGCATGTCCTCTTTTGCTTATTTGGCGATTCGATTTTACAAGAACGGACGTACGATAGAGTTTTGTACAAAGAAAGGTTTAACAAGCGGAAGAAGCAGTAGCTGACGTCATTTTAAGACGATGATGGAATAAGAGGAAGATAAAGATGAATTTCTGTCTTTGGCCTAAAAACCTGCCCCTAGTTTCTTTGAATTTTACTGGTGGCGATTTAAACTTTGATTGTGGTTGGATTTTAAATTGCTAATAAAATTTGTGTATTTCAGATGCTTCAGAATTCTCCTCTACAACACGTGTTCAGACAACATTCATGGAATAAGAGGAAGATAAAGATGAATTTGTGTCTATAAAGATCTGATCTATGTAAGCTTTTATTTCTAACTGGAAGCAACTTATTAAACTGGAGAAGATGTATTTCTTTTTGAACAAGTATTCTATCTTGTTTTAATAAATGCTAGAGATATTACTTCACTTATGTCAGTATTGTCTTGCAGATTGATTGAAAATAATTATTCTAACAATTTTCTGTGCACTTGTATGTTTATATGTCAACAAGAACTCGAGAATCAGAAGGCTATTCTTGAGTAACATAATGTAAATGCACGAAGTCAGGCACTAAAAGTAGCGCTCGTACTGCTATGTCCATT